>BLSH010363518.1:831292-851981 GCA_018402905.1 Glandirana rugosa | reverse complement strand
GCTTCGATTGCCGCCGGCTACCCGCGATGGCCCCCCCGGAGCGAGTGAGTGGAGGTCCGTGTATGTAAACACGGACCTCCACTCTGTGTGAGGGGGAAGGCTGTGACCACTTCCCTTCCCCAGCTAGGCAAGTCCCCATACAGTTAGAACATGCCCAGGGAACATAGTTAACTCTTAGCGCGCCCCCTGCAGGTTAACCCCTTCACTGCCAATGGCATTTACACAGTAATCAGTGCATTTTTATAGCACTGATTGCTGTATAAATGCCAATGGTCCCAAAAAAGTGTCAAAATGGTCCGACATGTCCGCTGAAATATCGCAGTACCACAAAAAATCGCAGATCGCCGCCATTATTAGTAAAAAATAAAAAAAAATTAAAAACCCCAAAAATGAATTCTCATCATCCGTAAACGCGACCACTTTTGTGCAAACCAATCAATAAACGCAGATTGTTAATTTTTTTTTATTACAAATATGAGGAAGAATATAAATCGGCCAAAAACGGTGAAAAAAAATGTTTTTTTATATTTTTTTTTTGGATTTGTATTTTAGGAAAAAGTAAGAAATTTGGGTTTTTTTGCAAAATTGTCGCTCTTCTTTTGTTTATAGCGGCGATCAGAAATGACGCAGCGGTGATCAAATACCACCAAAAGAAAGCTCTATTTGTGGGAAAAAAAGGACGCAAATTTCGTTTGGGTACAACGTCGCACGACCGCGCAATTGTCAGTTAAAGCGACGCAGTGCCGAATCGCAAAAAGGGCTCCGGTCCTAAAGCTGGAAATCCTTCCGGGGCTGAAGTGGTTAAGAGACCATAATGTATCTATATTGGGTCATAAATGATAAGTGAACCATATGTTGATGTGTACTCAAGCTGTAAAATTGATGAATAAAGTGTATAAAAAGTGACAATAAAGTGCATAAACAGTGTCCAAATTTCAAAATGAGTGTACATCAACTCTTCCTCTCTGGGATTTTTTGGTGTAATAAAAGACAAAATCAATGTTTTACACCAGCATGCAGTAAAGTCCTCCATCTAGAGAGAGTATGGCTACCCTTACCAGAGTCACTCTGGGTACAAGCGTAGTGGTCACTTTGTGGACCTTCCCATAATTCCTAGCATCTAGACCTCTCTAGCATATTAAGAGACATCCATCGAGGGTGTAAACAACCTTCTGCGAACGCTTAGTTATAATCAGGCCTCGAAGTGGTCATCCAAACCAATTGTCACACCAGGATATCGGGATGTATATAGACACAGGTCCTATTTTTAATCCGGTCTGATCACCGTTTATTGATTGGTTTGCGCAACAGTTGCCTCGTTTACAAACCATGAGAATTAATTTCTGTCGTTTTTAAATTTTTTCTTTTTTACTGGTAATGGCGGTGATCTGCGATTTTTATCGGGACTTTGATATTGGAGCAGACAGGTCAGACATTTTTGACACTTTTTTGGGACTAATGACATTCATACAGTGATCAGAAATTTAAATATCCACTGATTACTGTATAAATGTCATTGGCAGTGAAGGGGTTACCCTGGGGGGGGGTTAACTGTATTCCTTGGGTGTGTTCTAACTGTATGGGGGCTGGGCTGGCAGGGGCACCAGAGATCTAACTGATCCCTAGTACAGGGATCAGTAGATCTCTAACATGCCGTCTGTCAGAACAGGGAACCGCCGTGTTTATGTTCTGGCTTCGTCACAGCCCATCGCGAGTCGCCGGCGGACATCAAGTCTGCCCGGCCCGCGGCCCCGCTCAGGGAGCATGCGGCGGGCACAAGCACATGCCGCTGGCAGCGCACGCTTGCCCCCTAGCAGCTGTGCACGAAAATGACGACTATAAGTGGCGATTTGCAGGACAGAGCAACTCTGTCGCCACTTATAGTCCTGTGGCGGTTGGGAACTGGTTAAAGTAATGCAGTGCCGTATCGCAAAAAATAGCCGGGTCATTAAGGGGATAAAACCTTCCGAGGCTGAAGTGGATAACAAGGACCGTCTCTATAATGGACTGACTATAACATGGACTTTCTCTATACTTCAGGGACTGTCCTTACCAAACTGGGATTAGAACTATGATAGTTACACTTGGTAGAGGGACAGAAGACAATAAAAGAAGGACAGAGGGGTTTGTTTATAAAACAGGGACTGTCCCTATAGTGCCATACACAGTAGTGGATGAAGGAGAGTGACTGGTCTCCAGGTCAGGGACTGTCTCTCTGTACTGTGACATGCTGTGTATACAGTGGGTCTCTCAGCACACAGCCAGTGTTGTCCCCTGTCTCAGTGTAGCACACACAGGCAGTAGACATGTACAAACACACTGACAGCTAAGCAATCCCCTCCCCCTACCTCCTGAGCACTCTTCCTGGTCACCTCACAGAGATTTAGGGCCGGTTCACACCTAGGCGACTTGTCCAGGCGACTTGGGGTGACACAATCGCTTGACATGAGAAATCCCATTGAAATGAATGGGGCCGTCATAATATACGCTACTCAAGTTGCTGCGACTTCAAGGCAACTTCAGAAAAGGTTCCTCTACTACTTCAACTGGACTTCTATGCGACTTGTGCCCATAGAATTCAATGGAAGTCACCTCCAAGTCGGATCCCCATCTATATTGACTTTGAAACGACTTTACAGGAAAAAGAAAATATTTATTTAAGGCAACCCCCCTCCCTCTCTTCTCTGATTTGCCACAGACAAAGTCGCCTGGCATTGAGGTCACTTCAGGTCGCCTTGTAAGTCACCCAAAGTCGCCTTGAAGTCACGTTCAAATCGCCTAACAAAGTTGCCTCTGAAGTCTGATCGCCTAGTCGTGAACCAGCCCTTATGATTCTTCCAGCACAACCACTGTGGAGCATTCCAAGTTGGCAGGTTAGGGAGGGGGGAGGTGAGGAAAGTTACCACAAGGAGGCACAGGCTCTCCCATCCAACATACAGATCTGTAGAGCTCATACAGCTCCCTCTGACTAACAAATGTGTCCCACTCCCCAGCAGTTCTCCTTATGAAGAGGGCAAAGGCTGGCAGCTCCCCCCTACCAGAATAACACTCACTGTGCGATCAGGACATCCCTGGCTGCTCCGTGCTCTGAAGGGTCAGGTAGGTGCCCAATAGAAATCCCTGTGGAGGTGAAGTCGCCAACACTCCAGCCTGGTTCTTTGGTATGCTGAGAGTGGGGCCCCCACTGACCTGGCCTAGATGTAGTGTCATTTGCCAGTAGAGGAGGTGGGTGGTCATCCAGTGTGGGGAAGAGCACTAGGCGCGGAGGAGGAGGGGGAAGTGAACTCCTCCTCCGCTTTGAATGCTGAGCAGGAAGTCGCAGCCCTGACGTTACTGGTTGCTAGACGCTAGGCGGCTCTAGCAACTAGTGACCAGTGGAGTATCAGGTGGAGGCGGAGGTGGAGTGAGCACCAGCGCTATGGCGGGGCTTCCTCACTCTGTCAGCATCATTCCGGGACAATGTATTCCGGGACACGTGGTCACCCTAAGTTTGGCAGTGAGGTAGAGGGGATTAAGTGTCTTAAACTGGGTGGAACTGTTTCAAAGTACCAAGCCTGGCAGGAAAGATCCCTATTCCACTACCAGTGCATTGGAAGTAGTGGATTTTTTGAGATACAGAGTAGAAGACCTGTAAACAGAGCTGGTAACCAGGATGATGTGTTTCAGGTCACGCTCCTTTTTCAAAACTCTCTATTTAAGAGTTAAGAAAGGGGTGTGTCCTGAAACATGTCATCCTGGTTACCAGCTCTGTTTATGGGTCTTCTGGTGTGTCTCAACAAACCCATGCTGTGTGACTGATGATTTTCGGCTTCATTTGACGTCATCTTCAGTCACAATTCTCCCCAAGCCTCTCCACCACAGCTGGCGGCTATCTGTCACTCTGAGCTCTGTGTTCACCTGGAATCGGCACCTTACACCTGCTTCAACCAGCTTCCAGTCAACTGCTTTGGTATTTAAGTACTGCACCATGTAAGACTGTTTTATTATGTTATTAATAAATTATGGCTCTTTCTTTGGCCATCGTGGTTCAGTGTAAATGTGTGAGCCTAAGACTGTCATTTGCATTTATGTGTGCCTGTCATGCCTAGCATTTATTGATATTCATACATTTTCATGGGAATGTCCTGGAGCGTCTTTATTGTGTTTGCAATCACAAGGCAAGAAATGTGCAGGTGCATATTTTTGTGCATTTTGGTGTACATAGACTATCTTTTTCCAAAGCTCATTAATGTACATGCATTAATTCTGGGTTCACACTATCTGACTAAAAAACGATCCGACTTTGATCCTACTTTGCTGTGCGATTTACGGTCCTACATAGGGTCAAAGTCGAACCGTTTTTCTGTGAACAGGGATCCGACTTTGATCCCGACAATGGCAGGCACCTTGTGCTCTGGGGATCTTGAAGGGGAACTGCACGCCAAATTAAAAAAAAAAAAAAATTGCATGGGGTCCCCCTCCAGGAGCATACCAGGCCCTTTGGTCTGGTACGGATTTTAAGGGGAACCCCCACAAAAACGGACCAGGAGGCCACGCCCCCTATGATGTCACATCCTGGGGTGAAGCTGGGACATCATAGGGGACGTGGCCTCCGGGTGATGTCAGCAGGTGGCCCCACCCAATGCCAATATAAGGCACAGCACACAGCGGAGAGAGCATTAGTGAAGGAGATTGCGTCTTGTCAACATGGGAAGAAGAAGAGAGGAAGAACAGAGGGAAGAGGACAGCAGAGAAGACCGTCAAAAGAGCAGAAGACGCTGCAGAGAAGGAGAAGAAAGAAGACCTCTCGGAAGATAGAAGGCCCAGCAGAAGAGCCGAAGAAAGAAGATGCCAGAGCTGATTTAATAAAATATTTTAAAAAGCGGTGTACTGTGTTTTTTTGTACACTTTTTTCCAGGTAAATAGGTAGGGGTACGATGTACCCCATACTCATTTACATAGGGTGGGGGGCCGGCATCTGGGGGCCCCCTTGTTAAAGGGGCTTCCAGATTCTGATAAGTCCCCGCCTGCAGACCCTGACAACCACCGGCAAGGGTTTCGGGAAGAGGCCCTTGTCCTCATCAACATGGGGACAAGGTGCTTTGGGGTGGGTGGCGCAGAGCCCCCCTGCCCCAAAGCACCCATACTCTCCATGTTGAGGGCACGCGGACTGGTATGGTTCGGGAGGGAGTGGGGGCGCTCGCTCGTCCTCACCCCCTATCCTGGCATGCCGGGCTGTGTGCTCAGATAAGGGTCTGATATGGATCTTGGGGGGGGACCCTACGCCGTTTTTTCGGCGTGGGGGTTCCCCTTAAAATCCTTACCAGACCAAAGAGCCTGGTATGCTCCTGGAGGGGGACCCCATGTCATTTTTTAAAAAATTTGGCTTGGAGTTCCCCTTTAAGATCCCCAGAGCATAAGTCGCATGCCAAAGTCGGATCGGTGAAGACACTGATCCGACTTTAATGCCTTTCAATGGGCTAAAGTAGGATCAAAGTCAGACAAAAGTACTACAGGAACCTTTTTCAATGTCGGTCCGATTTTGAAAAACACAAGTCGGACCGGTTAAGACAGCTCTCATAGGGAATCATTGTTTTTGTGACGTAATGCGACTTGTGATCCTAATGTCGGTCCGAGACTAGTGTGAACCCAGCCTTAAGCACACAGTGCATCTTGTCTGACTTAATGCACAATGTCGCCTGTGAAACTGATTAAACGCTAATGTTGGCCATTCACACCAGTTTCGTCCAGCTAATTGAACAAATCAAGGCTACCTAACACCAACAGTGGCAATTGTTTCATACTGCTTCATGACCAGGCCAATTTTTGCTTTTTGGCACTGTGCCACTTTAATTGACAATTGCACAGCCATACAACACTGTATATAAATTACATTTATATATATTTTTCCACAAATAGAGCTTTCTTTTGGTGGTATTTGATCACCACTGGGTTGTTTTTTTTGCCCTATAAACAAAAAATACCAAAAAGTTTGAAAAAAACCCCCAATATTTTTTACTTTTTGCTATTAAACATATCCAATAAAAAATTGTAAAAAATCTAACTTCTTCATAAATTTAGGCCAATATGTATTCTGCTACATATTTTTGGTAAACAAAATCTCAATAAGCTTATATTGATTGGTTTGCTGGAAAGTTATAGCGTCTAAAAACGATGGTATATACCAGTGCTGGTCATATAATTAGAATATCATCAAAAAGTTTATTTATTTCACTAATTCCATTCAAAAAGTGAAACTTGTATATTATATCCATTCATATTACACAAACAAATGTTTATTTCTTTAATTTTGATGATTATAACTGACGACTAAGTAAAATCCCAAATTCAGTATCTCAGAAAATTAGAATATTGTGAAAAGGTTCAATATTGAAGACATCTGGTGCCACACTCTGATCAGCTAATTAACTCAAAACACCTGCAAAGGCCTTTAAATGGTCTCTCAGTCTAGTTCTGTAGGCTACACAATCATGGGGAAGACTGCTGACTTGACAGTTGTCCAAAAGGTGACTATTGACACCCTGCATGAGGAGGGCAAGACACAAAAGGTCATTGCAAAAGAGGCTGGCTGTTCACAGAGCTCTGTGTCCAAGCACAATAATAGAGAGGCGAAGGGAAGGAAAAGATATGGTAGAAAAAAGTGTATAAGCAATAGGGATAACCGCACCCTGGAGAGGATTGTAAAACAAAACCCATTCAAAAATGTGGGGGAGATTCACAAAGAGTGGACTGCAGATGGAGTCAGTGCTTCAAGAACCACTACGCTCAGATGTATGCAAGACATGGGTTTCAGCTGTCGCATTCCTTGTATCAAGCCACTCTTGAACAACAGAGCGTCAGAAGCACCTCGTCTGGGCTAAAGACAAAAAGGACTGGACTGCTGCTGAGTGGTCCAAATTTATGTTCTCTGATGAAAGTAAATTTTGCATTTCCTTTGGAAATCAGGGTCCCAGAGTCTGGAGGAAGAGAGGAGAGGCACACAATCCACGTTGCTTGAGGTCCAGTGTAAAGTTTCCATAGTCAGTGATGGTTTGAGGTACCATGTCATCTGCTGGTGTTGGTCCACTGTATTTTCTGAGGTCCAAGGTCAGCGCAGCCGTATACCAGGAAGTTTTAGAGCACTTCATGCTTCCTGCTGCTGACCAACTTTACGGAGATGCAGATTTCATTTTCCAACAGGACTTGGCACCAGCACACAGTGCCAAAGCTACCAGTATCTGGTTTAAGGACCATGGTATCCCTGTTCTTAATTGGCCAGAAAACTCGCCTGACCTTAACCCCATAGAAAATCTATGGGGTATTGTGAAGAGAACGATGCGATATGCCAGACCCAACAATGCAGCAGAGCTGAAGGCCACTATCAGAGCAACCTACCACAGACTGATCGACTCCATGCCACGCCGCATTGCTGCAGTAATTCAGGCAAATGGAGCCCCAACTAAGTATTGAGTGCTATACATACTCATACTTTTCATGTTCATACTTTTCAGTTGGCCAAGATTTTTAAAAATCCTTTCTTTGTATTGGTCTTAAGTAATATTCTAATTTTCTGAGATACTGAATTTTGGATTTTCCTTAGTTGTCAGTTATAATCATCAAAATGAAAAGAAATAAACATTTGAAATATATCAGTCTGTGTGTAATGAATGAATATAATTTACAAGTTTCACTTTTTGAATGGAATTAGTGAAATAAATCAACTTTTTCATGATATTCTAATTATATGACCAGCACCTGTATACTGAAATTTTTATTTATTTCTTTTTTATTTTATAACGGTAATGGCAGCAATCAGGGACTTATAGCAGACTGTGATAGTATGGTCAGAAATCCGACACTAACTGATACTTTTGAAGCTTTGTGGAAACCAGTGACACTAATACAGTGATCAGTGCTAAAATATACACTGTCACTGTACTAATGACACTGGCTGGGAAGGGGTTACACATCTTGGGTGATCAAAGAGTTAAATGTGTGGCTAACCAGTGTTTATGTGTGTACTGTGAGGTGCTTTCACTAAAGGATGTGCCAATTTCTGTTCCCAACTTTGCAGGGAAACAAAAATCAGCACATCTCTGCTGACAGGACAGAGCTCTTCATTGACAAAGCGCTGTCCTGTCTTCCTCCGAAGTGTGAAGTCTGGAACGCATAGAGATCACCAGACGTTGGACCTGGTGATGCTCTGCCAGGCCTCTACTGCAACCGTCTTCAGTTCCAGCTTGTTCTTGGGGCATTTTCCCTTCAGTTTTGTCTTCAGCAAGTGAAATGCATGCTCAATCGGATTCAGGTCAGGTGATTGACTTGGCCATTGCATAACATTCCACTTCTTTCCCTTAAAATACTCTTTGGTTGCTTTTGCAGTATGCTTCGGGTCATTGTCCATCTGCACTGTGAAGCGCCGTTCTGAAGCATTTGGCTGAATATGACCAGATAATATTGCCCGAAACACTTCAGAATTCATCCTGCTGCTTTTGTCAGCAGTCACATCATCAATAAATACAAGAGAACCAGTTCCATTGGCAGCCATACATGCCCACGCCATGACACTACCACCACCATGCTTCACTGATGAGGTGGTATGCTTTGGATCATGAGCAGTTCCTTTCCTTCTCCTTACTCTTCTCTTCCCATCACTCTGGTACAATTTGATCTTGGTCTCATCTGTCCATAGGATGTTGTTCCAGAACTGTGAAGGCTTTTTTAGACGTTGTTTGGCAAACTCTAATCTGGCCTTCCTGTTTTTGAGGCTCACCAATGGTTTACATCTTGTGGTGAACCCTCTGTATTCACTCTGGTGAAGTATTCTCTTGATTGTTGACTTTGACACACATACACCTACCTCCTGGAGAGTCTTCTTGATCTGGCCAACTGTTGTGAAGGGTGCTTTTTTCACCAGGGAAAGAATTCTTCGGTCATCCACCACAGTTGTTTTCCATGGTCTTCCGGGTCTTTTGGTGTTGCTGAGCTCACCGGTGCGTTCTTTCTTTTTAAGGATGTTCCAAACAGTTTATTTGGCCACGCCTAATGTCTTTGCTATTTCTCTGATGGGTTTGTTTTGTCTTTTTCAGCCTAATGATGGCTTGCTTCACTGATAGTGACAGCTCTTTGGATCTCATATTGAGAGTTGACAGCAACAGATTCCAAATGCAAATAGCACACTTGAAATTAACTCTGGACCTTTCATCTGCTCCTTGTAAATGGTACAGTGAGGGAATAACACACACCTGGCCATGGAACAGCTGAGCAGCCAATTGTCCCATTACTTTTGGTCCCTTAAAAAGTGGGAGGCACATATACAAACTGTTGTAATTCCTACACCGTTCACCTGATTTGGATGTAAATACCCTCAAATTAAAGCTGAAAGTCTGCAGTTAAAACACCTTTTGTTCGTTTAATTTCAAATCCATTGTGGTGGCGTATAGAGCCAAAGAGATTAGAATTGTGTTGATGTCCCAATATTTATGGACCTGACTGTACATATTTTATTATATTTACCAAAGGGGAAAGACAGCAGACATAGTAGTGAAGTTGTATGTGATATACAATATAACAAGTGGAGTAATGTAACACATTTCAAAAAGTCATAAGCAGTATAGTATCAAATCCGGCACTTTAACTGTATAACATACCAGTATACTTTTGGTCTGTCAAGGCCTCATACAAACGGGGGCTTTTACAGCCACGTTTTTGAGCTGTTTTTACAGCTTAAAAATGCCTCTCCATGTTATTCAATGGCCTCATACACAAACTGACTTTTTGAGCCATAAGTGGCATAAGCGTTTTTAAGCTGTAAAAAAACCCAGGACCAGTGCGTTCTGAAGCTGCAGCACTAGAACTGTTTTGATGCTGAAGCCAGTAAAAGCTAAAAAACATGGCTCAACATTGTATACACAGTGTTAAGCCTCGTGAGGCATTTCTCTGCCTCTATTCAAAATCAATGGTTCCCTATGGAGCCCATTGATTTTGAAAAGAAGTTGCACCAGAAGTCAGATTATGATGATACGACTTGCGGTGCTGAGGATCTTGAAGGGGAACCCCCCACAAAAAATGAAAAAAAAATGTGTAGGGTTTCCCCCAAGAGGTACCAGACCATTCGGTCTGTTAAAGATTTTAAGGGGAACCCCCACACAGAAAAAACAACATAGGGCCCCCCCTAAAATCCATACCAGGCCCTTATCCGAGCACACAGCCTGGCAGGCCAGAAAAGGGAGTGGGGATGAGCGAGTGCCCCCCCTCCTGGACCATACAGGCCACATGCCCTCAACATGGGGGGGTGGGTGCACCTTGTGCCCCCCACCCCAAAGCACCTTGTCCCCATGTTGATGAGGACAAGGGCCTCTTCCCTACAAACCATGGTTGTTGGGGTCTGCGGGCAGGGGCTTATCGGAACCTGTAACCTTTAACAAGGGGGCCCCCAGATCCCGGCCCTCCACCCTATGTGAATTAATATGGGCTACATCGTACCCCTACCCATTCACCTAAAAAAAAATGTAAAAAAAACACACTACACAGCTTTTCAAAATATTTTTATTTATAAGTCAGCTCCGGCATCTTCTCCCTTCTCCGGCTCTTCTCCCTCTCCAGCGTCTTCTTTCTTCTGCTCTTTTGCGAGGCCTTCTTTCTTCTAAGGGTCTTCTATCTTTTGCTCAGTCTTCTGTCTTCACCTCTTTTGCCACTGCCTTCTCCTCTGCCTTCTCCCTCTGCTCTTCTTCCCATGTTAACACGACGCAATCTCCCACACGAATAGCATGGGGTGGGGCCACCCGCTGACGTAATCTGGAAGCCCTGCCCCCTTATGACGTGGAAGCCCCGTCCCAATTGTGGTCTCTAATGCCCTCCACCAGTTTTCCTTGGCTGTATAATACTAGTGATGGTGGGAGGAGTTCAGCAGATCTAGCATGTCATTTCCTTTCAGTGAACTAGCTTCTGTATCTTCCATAGGATACTACATTTCCCAGAGTCCTCCTGCCTTCTATCATGCTCAGTCTATTTTCCATAACACACACCCATCTGCCAATCAATAGCTGGGCGTGTGCTATGTGAAGCACAAGTCAGTACAGATTAGTTTGCACACAGATTTTTCTATTAACCTGTGTGCTTCTCCCTGCCTGTTCTCCACTGGTTATTGGTAAACTGACAAAAGAAAAACCAAGCTAAGAGCAGCTTGTGTAGGGAGCAGTGGGAGGGCAAAGGTGGGACATAGGTGGGAGTGGGTGGGGCTTCACGGTTAGAGTTGAGCGAACCCGAACTTTAAAGTTCGGGTCCGTACCAAACTTTCGGGTGTCCGTGTACCGAACCTGAACCCGAACGTTTGAGAAAAAGGTTCGGGTTCTGGTGTTTTATCACGCATGTTGAATAGCTGCAGGGCAGCCAATCAACAAGCGTTTCACTGGTTTTCCCTAGAAGCCATCACAGCCATGTCTACTAATGGCATGGCTGTGATTGGCCAGTGCATCATGTGACCCAGCCTCTATATGAGGCTGGAGTCACAGTGCTGCATGTCACATGCTCTCAGGTTAGTGTAGGGAGAGGATGCTGCCGGCGCTGTGAAGGACAGATTGTGAGGGACAGATTGCAGATCTAATAACTAGGTAGAGATTACTACTACTGCTGTGAGGGACAGATTGCAGTGATAATAACTAGGTAGAGATTACTACTACTGCTTTGAGGGACAGATTGTAGATCTATAACATCTCATCCTGCATTACAGAACGATCTGATTACAGGACGATCTCTCATCCTGCATTACAGAACGATCTGATTACAGAACGATCTGATACTGGACTAGGTAAAGATTACTACTGCTTTGAGGGACAGATTTCAGGTCTAATATCATCTCCCATTTTTCTTCCTTTTGCAGCCCTCTAGCACTTTCCAGGACTTTTTTACAGTCATTTTTGTGCCGAAAAGTTTGGGTCCCCATTGACTTCAATGGGGTTCGGGGTAAAGTTTGGATAACGTTCAGTACCGAACCCGAACGTTTCCGCGAAGTTCAGCCAAACCCCCCGAACATCCAGGTGTTCACTCAACTCTATTCACGGGCTGATCGTGGGCGGAGCCTCATTGGGACTTCTGTGAAGATTGCAATGCCTGAGCTTTCCATGGACTACAGGAGCACCTCCCCCAGTGATGTCAGCATGGCTCTTCAGAGAGGCAGCCACGCAAAAGGGGACAACAGGCAATTAGAAAAACAGGAAATACCGTTGTCTCCTCATTAAAGGAAGTGCACATGAGAGCTTTCAGCTGCAGGGAACAAGGCAGAGATCTCAAAATCCTTACTGTTTTTGGCAAAACAACCAGTGATGTTTAACGGACTGTAGAGGTACATAACATATTGCTTTTATCATTTTGACCATAGTTGTTCTTTAACTTGATAGCTGAGCAGTTCACCAGATCTTGCATAAGTAACATGTTTTCAGTACCTGCTTACATCAGCAGTGTGTAAAACATGCCTGGCATCACCCAGTTGGCTTTGCATCTATTCATTATGGTAATGAAAAACATGTTAAGATACCCCAGCACACTTTGCCAGTGCTCCTTAACCTAAGTGCAATTTAGCACATCACAATGAACAAATGTAAACCACCTGGGTGTAATGTGATGAAAAAATTATGCATGTCCAGTTTTATATGCAAAAAAATCACAAATTTGCCTGTGGCGAAATGCTACAATCCGCTTGGCAGATATATAGAGGGCTTTAAAGACAACTTTAATTCTGAAAGCTGTGTCCAAAATAAGATATTCAGAGAGAAAATGACTAGCCACAACTTATTTGTGTTGTCCTCCTGCAGATTTGCTGTTCTGCACTGTTCTTCTGTGTGGAGGTGGCCATTTTGGTAGAGACGGGTATATGTGGCCTTGGCTGGGACTGTGTAGACACCAGGGTGCCATCTCAGTGCTGGGACCAGAGAAACTGCACTTGTTGCCTTTGCTAAGCCTGTGTAGAGATTGGGTACCCTTGCTTTGTTCATAGGAGCCTGAGAACTGAGCCGCAGAGGGATTGCTTGTTGTACCTTGGGACCAGAGCTGGGAAACCTATTGCCATGTGCACCTACATCAGAGAGGACAAAGCCCCTGAGGACCAGAGTTAGGGACAGAGCCTTGTGAGGAACTGTTCAGGAGGACTGAGTCACAGGGTCCTGGGTACCAGAGAACAGCAGACCACCAAGTGATTTGGACTTGATTCCTATGTACCAGGAAGGGTAAGCTGAATCATCTGTGGTTATCTCAACACTGACACAGTTAATGCAATAGAGACTACTCTTCAATTAGCAGCCCATCAGCCATCCATTGCACACTACTAAACAGACAGCTACACAAGCACCAGCATACAGAAGGGTCCCAATGATAGCTGGCTAATACTGACAGGTGCAGGTTGTCACATACCGGGTTGGAGGCCAAAGTGCTAGGAGGGCTCCCCTTGTGGCTGAGTGCAGCACAACCCTTGAAGGGTATAGGGAATGCAGTGCCCACAGATGCAGGGTTTGCTTGGATGTTGAAAACTGGTAACTAGGAACAGCTGAAGCAGGCTGTGAAGCTGGGGTGCATGGCTGTCACCAGGAGTACCTTGCAGTGGAGCAAACAGGGATGCAGAGCCGGGAGCCAGGTCGGGGGTCAAACACAGGAAGGCAGTCTGTAACTGAATCAAGGAGGATAAACTTGGAGCAAGCCGGGTCATACACTTGGAGGCAGACAAGAGGGAGTCCAGGAGCAAATCCAGGTCAAACACGGGGGAGTAGGCAGAAGCAGAGTCAGGATACAAGCCAAGGGGTCACGCCAGGAGATCAGGATTCACAGGAGAGCAGGTCAAGGCAAGCCGGGTCAGTATCGGGCAAACAGATAGCAGGATGCAAGATCACAGGGTCACAGGAAGCTGAGGATAAACCAGTGGTGTGTTGCTCTCAGCAGCAGGCTTAAATAGGCCATTTGGCGGCAGGATCTGTCACGCAATGCGCGTGACTTCGCGTATGCGCGATCGCGACTGGCGATTGCGAATGTGCGATTGCAGAATCGCGTCTTATATTGTGTCTGCCCGTGCTGGAGCGCATCTGTCCACGCTGATTCGCAATTCTTCTGTCAGTGTGCATGAGAGGGCGTCTATTTCCCTGACACAGGTACTTTAGAGTCACCTCCAGGGACAGTTTTTTGAGTTCAGGTTCTTTTTAAATGTGTGTATGTTTACCTGCATTGACAAGTATCTGTATGTACATTAAAATAGCTCCCAACTGTCTCTCATTTAAAAGGACCAAATCCCTCCGTCTATTGTGCATCCTCAGTGGTCCCTCTTTTTCGTCTGATGTGTACATCTCTGTACAAAATGTACTATTTTACTGCCAAAAGTTTTATGCTGCTGTTATCTTTCTATCCAGCCTCTATGTTACTGCTTTTGTTAATTTTAAAATCCAATATAAGCAACAATAGAGGCCACAAATGGATTTGTGTGGCTTAGCCAATCATTTTCTGCATAATAAATCTTTGTGGTCCATGTAACTGGGGTTGTGGCAGGGCTCTGTCCTTTTCTTACATACAGAGTACTAAAATGTGTCCCTCTTTAACATTTCATAAAGTTGGGAGGTATGCCTTTTTGGCATGTGTATTTCAATATTAAGCATTTTACTGGCTTTTTTGAAAAACAAAACAAAAAAAAATATGTTTTAGATCGTTCACATAAAATCAAATGATTATTTATTGTACATAAAATCAAATGATTATTTATTGTACTAGGCCTTGTGAGCACTTATAATGAGTTAGACATGTGCAAAACGTCCACATTTGAGAAAAACGTCCTATGTCCAATGCTATGGTTGCGTACAGCCATTCTCTTGCATGGCAATTTGTATGCAACACCTGTGGCTGTCTGGGCATGGGAAAATGCATGGAAATTTACTCCCAGTATATTTTCATCTGTCCATGGGCATGAGGCCTAAAATGCTGCATTCAGGATTTTTTCAGTTTTTTGCTGGGATGGGATCTTGTTTAAAATAATTCAGCTTCCTACATAAGGCATAATATATGCCCTTCAGCCAGATTACCAATTCAAGCCTGTGTTGGCCTGTTGCAGCAGAAGAAAGTAGAATATTTTCTTACTGGACATGGTGGGCTTAATAAAAGCATATTAGAACCTAAAGCTAAAAAAAATATATATTGGCGAGTTCCAGTCCTTAGATTGAAAAGAGGAATATCCCTACCTTAATCTGTCAGACTATCCCCAAATCTATCCACCTTTAGAGAAGCCTATCCTGCCACCACCTAACAACTGCACTTCTTATTTTCTCAATCAGCTCATCCCCCACAGTTATTGCCCTTTTGTATCATTTAACCCTCCCTCCTAGATTGTAAGCTCTAATGAGCAGGGCCCTCTGATTCCTTCTGTATTGAATTGTATTGTAATTGTATTGTCTGCCCTACTATTGTAAAGCGCTGCGCAAACTGTTGGCGATATATAAATACTGTATAATAATAATAATAATAATGCTCTACCAGTTTGCAAGTCCACCATGTTACATAGAAATCATACTAATGCAATGTAATGTTATTAGCAGACTTATATATTTATATTTGGGTTCATTATATTTAGAATCAGAGATGTGCAAATGATGTAAATGCTTGAAAAAAATGAATTTTTTTGAATTTTTTTTTTACTATTTATTCCTGAGAAAAAGAAAATAAAAACATTTGTATCCAAATTTGCTACCAAATTAAAGTCCTATCTGTCCTGCAAAAAAGGATCTACAATAGGGCTAAACCAGTGTTTCTCAACCTTTTTTTCAGTCAAGGCACCCTTTAAAATTATGGACAGTCTCGAGGCACCCCATTCTAAAATGTAAAAAACTATTCTAATAGTTTTACATAATACAGCAACATCCACACATGTAGTACACAGAACGTTAGAGGTCTTTTTTTTTCTTCCAAAGCAAATACACTTTTGCACACTGGTACTAACTAGTATTCCAATGTTTCTCTTCCTCAATTTCTCTCCATCAGTCAGCCAATGTCAGCCCAGTGCTGAGGGAGAGTGGCACTGTGGAGGCAACAGACAACCTCCTTATCAATTGATGACATCATTGGTTGTTAGGATGTCAGTGACTAGAAAGTCGTAATGGTGCACAATGAAAACCTGTGGCTTTGTGTAACTAAAAGGCAGCCTTCATCCACTTGCTGGCTTGTATACAATTTTTGATCAATTTTTAGGCATTTTGCCAAAGCACCCCTGAAGAAGCCTCCAGGCACCCTGGTTGAAAAAGGCTGGGCTAGACTATAAACCTAAAAGATATAGTGTGTGGAACCAAGACATCACCAAAATTATAAAAAAAACGCTCTGGTACTGAAGAGTTTAAATCAATGCCGGCTGATCTTGCCATAAAAGCCACATCCTGTGATCTGTGACAATGATCTATTTTTTATGCTCCTGTTTTTTGTCCATGTCACACAGGCAGCCTAATGGAGACACAAGTGGCTGTTTCACTATGCATCATACAGGCATAATAAACTGTCAACTGCCACGCGCCCTGAGATCTCTTTTACACGGGCTTAGAGATGTGGCAAAATGGCAAAATCGACTATAACCTTAACCGGTATTCAAGATGCATTTCACATGTGTTACAGTGCATTTATAAATGCTGCTCCAAAGACATGCTGGTAGGTAAATTAGATTGTGTCTAAATTGGCCCTAGTATATGTATGAATGTGAGTTAGGGGCCTTAGATTGTAAGCTCCTTGAGGGTAGGGACTGATGTGAATGTACAATATATATGTAAAGCGCTGTGTAAATTGACAGCGTTATATAAGTACCTGAAATAAATAAATAAATACTCAAATGCCACCTCTCTTCTTCAGTTGTTTTTCACAAAAGTGAACTCTTTGAACACTTCAAAAACACATGATAAACACGTCAAAAAAATCGCTACTGGCATGTTTTTGATGTGCAGCAGTTGAATGAAATGGAGAAAGCAGACTGCGGAAAAGCCTGGACAACATGACATGCCCTAAAATTCTTGTTGCAGCACAAGCAAAGTGATGTGTGTACTTTCCAGTCTTCCAGCAACTATTACCTAGCACATTGGCGGATGGTATGGGAGCATTAAAAATGTGGTTAAAATGCTTGTTTTTGCCACATCGCTAAGCCCATCTGAAGCAGGCTTTAGCAATGTCATACAATCATTGCTGGGGGCATATATATAGTCAGAAAGTGGTTGCAAATAAGCCGTGAGAGATCTGCAGCAACAATAATGACCAAAAGTTTTATTTTTTTCTCAGTACTTTAGCAAGCTAAATTCCATTCAGTTAAGATTTGCATCTGCTTAATATCAACCTTAGATCTTTTGCATAGCCCATTGAGTCTATGTATGGCACAGCTTGCATTTGTATTGCATTTGTATTGCAGACAGTGAAATTCATTGTACAGTTTACTGCATTTGTGCCGGCAAAATATGGGTCTTTATTAATTAGAAGTTAACATCCAAAGTTAATAAAACAAGAACCAGTGGTGAGAAGGTTTACAATTTTTTTTTTTTGGTAGTATGTTTTACAACATACTTAACTCTTGCCTACAAGTCTGGATTCCAGCTTCTCTTCCTGTTTGACGTGGCGTCACTGTGGTCTGGATCTCCTTTTATTCTTCTTTAATGGTCTGCAGGTGTTCTCCTTTAATTAAGAAGCACCTGCACTCCTCTTGAACTGGCCATAGTTAATAATGGGACATCTGCCCACTCCACCCTGTGATTAATACTTTCTTACCAGCGTGTCACAATGACTGTACTGGAGAAAGTTATATGTGGAAATGAGGATTGTGAAATTACAGTACAAAGTAGTGTTGTTAAAAATAAAATACAGTGTACTTGATTCTCTGCTTAAAGTCCATTATATGTAAATTAGAAATTGGATAATGTAAAAGGACTTTCATCTGAAAATGAAAGTTGCTCGTAACCCCCCCCCCAGCCACGATCTGAATTCATATTTGTAGCTTTTTTTATTTTCTTTCAGATGGCGAGAACCTTTTTTTGATGGGTAATTTTTTCTACAGCTTTAGTTACATTACTTTCCGGTACTGGAGTACAGTGAGGGAAAAAAAAGTATTTGATCCCCTGCTGATTTTATACATTTGTCCACTGACAAAGAAATTTTCAGTCTAGAATTTTAATGGTTGGTTTATTTTAACAGTGAGAGAAATAATAACAACAAAAATATCCAGAATAACACATGTCAAAAAAGTTATCAATTGATTTTCATTTTAATGAGTGAAATAAGTATTTGATCCCTTTGCAAAACATGACTTAGTACTTGGTGGCAAAACCCTCTTTGGCAATCACAGAGGTCAGACGTTTCTTGTAGTTTCCCACCATGTTTGCACACATCTCAGGTGGGATTTTGCCCCACTCCTCTTTGCAGATCCTCTCCAAGTCATTAAGGTTTCGAGGTTGACGTTTGATAACTCGAACCTTCAACTCCCTCCACATATTTTCTGTGTTTCTTCCATTTGTGAATAATCGCACCAACTGTTTTCACCCTCTCACCAAGCTGCTTGGCAATTGTTTTGTAGCCCATTCCAGCTTTGTGTAGGTCTACAATCTTGTACCTGACATCCTTTGGCAGCTCCTTGGTCTTGGCCATGGTGGAGAAATTGGAATCTGATCAATTGCTTCTGTGGACAGGTGTCTTTTATACAGCTAAAGGGGAGAGATTAGGAGCACTACCTTTAAGAGAGTGCTCCTAATCTAAGCTCTGTATAGAAGACACCTGGGAGCCAGAAATCTTGCTGATTTATAGGGGATCAAATACTTATTTCACTCATTAAAACGCAAATACATTTATAACTTTTTTGAAATTAGTTTTTCTGGATATTTTTGTTGTTATTCTGTCTCTCACTGGTAAGATAAACCTATCATTAAAATTATAGACTGATCATTTCTTTGTCAGTGGACAAACATCCAAAATCAGCAGGGGATGAAATGCTTTTCCCCTCACTGTATGTCCCTCGATTTTCAGGTGTCAGGAATGTGTAACGCTCCTGCTCTTCATTTCAGCATTCTGCTTTTGACTATGGCATTCTTCTTGTCTGTCTGTCTACGTGCAAGGTGATTGATGTGGCCAGTCTCTGGGTGGAGACTAAATCTGATTTAAGTCAGCCAAGCCTGACGTCTCATGCTTGTGATATTGTGTAATACATGCTCAAGCTTTCTGTCTGTCTGTCCTGCTCTGCTGTTTGGATTCCCCTGTATATAACCTTGAATCAGATATTGACTATTCTCTGAACTCTGCCTGACTTTTGACTACGGATTGGACCCTGACTACTCTGAACCTTATATAAAACAAACAAAATAATTGAGGGGAATCCAACTCATCAACAAGACCCCAATATGACCCTAGTAAACACTGTCACCAATAGGGTTTGTGTCACTCTGACCAGTGAAGCATATGTACAACAAAACAATATTACCCACCATAGTCAGTGGGAACAGAAAGATGGTCATATGAGTGACACACTGACAGTATTAATGGGTTTCAAAAATAATCATATCTTTATTCCTAAGAATAGTATGTGATTGCACAAGAGCATATATTAAAATTATGCTAGTGTAGACATATATACCTCAGGTCTGAAAGGGACCCTACTCAGCCCAACACCGTGACCAAACAACATGAGGAAAAACAAGTGACACATACCACATGACAATCACCCCAATGACACCGCAATGACATCACTCCTGCGCATCTGTGCAGGAGCCCTCGATTCCAGCACGAATCTCTGAGGTTCCGGCACAATACACATGTGAGATGAATACCTCCTAAAGGGTGTACACTTAGGAGATATTCACTTTACCTAAAGGTAAGCCTTATTATAAGCTTACCTGTAGGTAAAAATCACAAAGCGGGGCATACAATCGCTTTAAAAAAAGTTTCTTTCACTGATAACACTACCTCTAACACAGTCTGTGAATGTGGAAGAGTCTG
Organism: Glandirana rugosa; assembly: GCA_018402905.1. Lineage (NCBI taxonomy): Eukaryota > Metazoa > Chordata > Amphibia > Anura > Ranidae > Glandirana > Glandirana rugosa. The sequence goes on along the minus strand of BLSH010363518.1, from coordinate 832,031 downwards.
AGCATAGTTACATAGTTGCATAGTCAGTGAGACTGGAAAAAGACACAAGTCCATCAAGTCCAACCCATGTGTGTGTTTTTTATGTCAGTATTACGTTGTATATCCCCCAATGTTGTGGTCCCTTAGGTGAGAAACCACTGTTTTTGGAAGAGAATTCCACATTCGCACTGCTCTTACCGTAAAGAAACCCCTACGCATCTTAAGGTTAAGCCGCCTTTCTTTCATTCTCAGTGAATGGCCACGTGTCTTCGTGTTTTCCCTTGCGCTGAATAGTTTTGCCCCTATAGCGGGTCACCAGTACAGTATTTGTACATTGAAATCATATCCCCTCTCACGCGTCTTTTCTCCAGAGAGAACAAGTTCAGTGCTTGTAATCTTTCCTCATAACTTAGGTCCTCTTATACTAAAGTTACATGTTTATGACATGACCACTGGGCGATATCCCCGTTTTGATAAGTCGCGTTCCCTTTTGTGCTTCTGTGCACCGGTAAGTGACTCTTACTTTCTTTCCGCCGAATTGGAATTCTACGCATCCCCAAAGAAATGCCATTCTCGTCACGCTTACACCTTAAGAGAAGGTTTTTGTCACCAAAGACGACCATCATATCTATTAAATTTTTTTGATAATCTACGTGTGGATTCCCTGGTGTTGTAACCCCCTATATGTTGCATTATGACTGTATTTTTTGTGTGTGTACCCAACCTGAACTACCTGAACACAGAAAAAGGTCAGAGTGAC
>BLSH010363518.1:788500-816915 GCA_018402905.1 Glandirana rugosa | reverse complement strand
GATGTTTAAAGCTTGGGAAATCTTTTTGTATCCAAATCCGGCTTTAAACTTCTTCACAACAGTATCTCGGACCTGCCTGGTGTGTTCCTTGTTCTTCATGATGCTCTCTGCGCTTTAAACGGACCTCTGAGACTATCACAGTGCAGGTGCATTTATACGGAGACTTGATTACACACAGGTGGATTCTATTTATCATCATTAGTCATTGAGGTCAACATTGGATCATTCAGAGATCCTCACTGAACTTCTGGAGAGAGTTTGCTGCACTGAAAGTAAAGGGGTTGAATAATTTTGCACGCCCAATTTTTCAGTTTTTTATTTGTTAAAAAAGTTTGAAATATCCAATAAATTTCGTTCCACTTCATGATTGTGTCCCACTTGTTGTTGATTCTTCACAAAAAATTACAGTTTTACAGTTTTATATCTTTATGTTTGAAGCCTGAAATGTGGCAAAAGGTCGCAAAGTTCAAAGGGGGCCGAATACTTTTGCAAGGCACTGTATATATATATATATAGCACAGTCAATTTACAAAGCGCTTTTACACATACATTGTACATTCACATAGGTCCCTACCCTCAAGGGGCTTACAATCTAAGGTCCCTAACTCACATTCATACATACACATACTAGGGCCAATTTAGATAGGATCCAATTAACCTACCAGCATCACCACAAATATCAGAGACAGAATTCACCTCAAATCCATGTGAATCTTATTCCTAGTTCTATTATATAAAAATGTTCTGCTCTTCAGTGAAAGTAAGTGTCATGTCTCATTTTATTATTTTTCTTCTGGAAACATGCTCATCTCAGAGTTATAGGATTGAATGGACATAACACTGATGTAGGCAGTTTGGCATTATTGGTTAAATACACACATGTCAAAAATGCACAGTACAATTCATACATATACAAGGCTTGTATCATGGCACATATTAATGGGTGGTGGTAGCTAATATGTTATCCATATCATGAGATCAATAGAGCTTGAATATTGCATAGTATGGTATAAATGGAGTAAACCGTGTCTTAAGCTGCATCAAGTAAACTCTACACGTTTCTTGGATCCTCTCCACTTCTTCAGGAGTAGATGCTTGCCATATCTGCAAAAAATGTGTATATTATGGGAGATTAGCTCATGGGGATCATCTTTCCTGAGGAAAATAGTCAGTGTGCAGGCAACTTTCTTTAAAATCTGGCAGCTTGCCAGGTTTATTTAGAAAATAAGGTTTGCAGGTAAAAACAAACAAAACAGAAAATATGTCCTTGCGATACTGCGCTAAACTAAACAGAATAGTTTCCTCACTATACGGTGTGGGGCTGGCCCCGACATCCACAAAACATAAGCCAAAATGCAAACCAAACAGACACCGAGCTCCCTCAGATTCCACTCTGAGTTCAAGGTCAGAGCTCTAGTGAGATCTCTTCCTGGTTATTTAAGCCACCTGTTGGTGGACTCCAGTGGACCACAAACCCCGGTCCAGAACCAGCCCTGTCATGGTGGCTGGTAAAATCCGGACTCTGTTCAAACCAGTCCCAATAAACGCATAAAAGGCGACAGGTCAAGGACAAGGCGACTGCAGTAATGCAGTACTGAAAATCAAAAATGCTACCAGAATTGTCTGCCACGGAAACTGTAGTGATGGGAACCCAATGAGGGGGGCTAGGCGCACATAAACATTCCCCAAGAGGACAAGAATACCCATGATGTGGTCTGTGATAGTAAGAGGTAGTAGCTCCAAAATGCCTGAAAGGTGAATGAGTCATATTAAGTATTAAACATACAGTATCTCACAAAAGTGTGTACAGCCCTCACATTTTTGTAAATATTTTATTATATCTTTTCATGTGACAACACTGAAGAAATTACACTTTGCTACAATGTAAAGTAGTGAGTGTACAGCTTGTATAACAGTGTCAATTTGCTGTCCCCTTAAAATAACGCAACACACAGCCATTAATGTCTAAACCGCTGGCAACAAAAGTGAGTACACTCCTAAGAGAAATTGTCCAAATTGGGCCCAATTAGCCATTTCCCCTCCCCAGTGTCATGTGACTCACTAGTATTACAAGATTTCAGGTGTGAATGGGGAGCAGGTGTGTTACATTTGGTGTTATCGCTCTCGCTCTTTCATACTGGTCACTGGAAGTTCAACATGGCACCTCATGGCAAAGAACTCTCTGAGGGTCTGAAAAAAAGAATTGTTGCTCTACATAAAGATGGCCTAGAAGATTGCCAAGTCCCTAAAACTGAGCTGCAGCACGGCGACCAAGATCATACAGTGGTTTAACAGGACAGGTTCCACTCAGAACAGACCTCGCCATGGTCAACCAAAGAAGTTGAGTGCCCATGCTTAGCATCATATCCAGAGGTTGTCTTTGGGAACTGTGTTTACTATGCTTTAGTTTGTGAATGAGCAGAAAGCCTTGTAGCACTTCCTATTCATTCATTCTGTGCAGCTGAGGTTGTAGAGAAAGGGACTGATTAATCCATGTCCTCAGTCACTTTTGGCCTGTGGGGGGGGGTGCCCTGTCAGTTAGGCTGTACGGGGCACCATGATTTCTAACAGCAGCCCTGCATCTAAGCACTAATTAACTGCAATATATTACATTTTTGTTATTGGATTTAGTTATATTTTAAGTAAAAGCACGCATCTCTCTGTTGTCTGAAACAACCTACTATGAAATACAATGCTTTGAAAATACAGACCTGAGCATTGCAGTGATAGTGCTGCTTTGTTGGCTGTAGAAATTCATATATTCATTTTAATTCTCATGGGGTACTATTTTATATTAAAAACTCTAATATATATATTTAAAATTAAATAAGTAAAATATTTATTATATAAATAAATCAATTATTTTTTTAGTGGACTGTATATATAAAAAATTGGATTACACAGTACAAATGTTAATTGTTAACATATACTGTATCTCTCTGTTTTGAACCTTAGGAAACAAAGCAAAATGATCCTTGTGGATCTTGGATACTGTAACCATGAAAACATCACAGAGAGCCCTGGGATTTTTCAAGAAGTGTATGAACACTATAAGTGATAAGCAATGAAAGCAGATAATTGCAAAATACCCTCAAAAAAGGGGAAAAGAGCTTTAAGCTTTTACTTTCACACTAACCATTTCATAATATACCACTATGAATAATCATGCCTGATTCCAATACAAACAGAAGTATTGCAATAACATAATTATGGCTTAGTCATATACTGTGTTATAGGGTCTTTGTTGCAATACTCAGACACTGAGAATTTCCACATACAAATATATCATTTTTATCTAATTGAATTTTAGAACAAATGACATGGTCTTCTCAGATAGTTGCACAGATGTCTTGTCCTTTTTACATCCTCCAATTTGTGTATACAGATGCACATAAGATATTTGTGCCAAAGCAAACATTGAGCCTGAGCCTTTCTGGGATATTGTTGACTCAGCAACTTAAGGACACATGTCCTTGCTTAAATAATATCCATTGTGGCAATTTTTCAACCATGTTCACAATGAAGTGAAATTCTGACAAACGTGAAGAATATTGTACTGGTGACTCCCAATTCAGTTAGGTGGGTCAGTTAGCTGGGTTCATAGGATCCAAATACGGGCTGGTTCAGCAGGAACCGGACAACATTCACACAGTGTGTGTAGCTCTCATGACTGGCTTCTGTTGAACGGTCTTGCTGGAAAACCAGCAACTGACCGGCAGCTGATCAGCACTCACAGCCAATGGCTGCCAGCACTGATCAGTGTGTTCCTGGGGCAGTCCCCCTGTTAGAATACAAAGGCACAGCAGGGGAGATAACCACAACAACATTTCTTGTATTGGTACGGCGATCTGTCAGAATGTGTGTACCCAGCCTTAGGCTGGCCATACATGGATCAGTATGATCAGATTCCCCCATTCACACAAGCGAGGTGGATGGAGGAATCCTCCCCCACTGTGTTATTGTGTTCTGAGAGCAGGACTCCTCCACTGTTAGAATAAATTGGCTAATCAAAGGAAAATGTTCCAGCAAGCCGGTTCGAGAAAAGTCAATCATTAGATTTACTTCTCTGGAACTTGAAACAGCCATAGATGGATTGAAATTCAGCTGGTCCCTACGGATCGAATTAAGGCCAGCCTTAAAGGACCAGGTTGGTAATCATAAGACACAAATTCAGAGAAATAATGACAATTTTTATCTAACCTGCTACATAGAAATAGGCCACAATGTTATCCAGCCCTATTATTCCGGAAGTATATCCTCGACACAAAAGAGGTCTTGATCAAATAGTATATTTATATATTAGAGAAAACTTTTGAATTAGGTTACTTAAGCCTAGTACACATGGGTCAAATGTCAGACGACATTAGCCAGTTCAATAAACAACGTCCGACATCTGGCCCATGTGTCCAACAGAAGTTGGACATGCATGCTGGAAAACCAGCAGCCGACTGGCTCCCGATCAGCGCTCTCAGCCAAGAGTGTTCTGGCAGGGGGGGCAGTCTCCCTGTCAGAATATGATTGCACAATGGGGGAGACTGCTGTACTAACATCAGAGCTGTGAGTTCAACCTGCTGGGTTTAATGAAAAAATAAACTAGTGGTATGTACTAGGGTTAACCACTTCAGCCCCAGAAGGATTTGCCCCCTTCCTGACCATAGCACTTTTTGCGATTTGGCACTGCATTGCTTTAACTGACAATTGCGCGGTCGTGCAACGTTGTACCCAAACAAAATCGACGTCCTTTTTTCCCACAAATAGAGCTTTCTTTTGGTGGTATTTGATCACCTTTGCGGTTTTTATTTTTTGCGCTATAAACAAACAAAGCGCAACAATTTTGAAAAAATATATATATTTTTTACTTTTTGCTATAATACATATTAAAAAAAAAGGGTAAAAAAAATGAATTTCTTCCTCAGTTAAGGCCGATATATATTTCCTCTACATATTTTTGGTAAAAAAAATTGCAATAGGCGTATATTGATTGGGTTGCGCAAAAGTTATTGCGTCTACAAACTATGGGAATAGATTTATGGCAGTTTTATTATTTTTTTTTTATTAGTAATGGCGGCAATCTGCAATTTTTATCGGGACTGCGATATTGGGGCGGACAGATCAGACACTTTTGACACTTTTTGGGACCAATGACATTTACACAGTGATCAGAGCTAAAAATAGCCACTGATTACTGTATAAATGTCACTGGCAGGGAAGGGGTTAAACAATAGGGGGAGATCTAGGGGTTAAGTGTGTTCCCTCACTATGTTCTAACTGTGTGGGTGCTGGGCTGGCAGGGGCATGACAGATCGAACTGTTCCCGATCACTGGGAACATTCGATCTGTCATCTGTCCCCTCACAGAACGGAGATCTGCTATGTTAACACTGGCAGATCTCCGTTCTGCCTCTGTAACATTTCCATTTTCATTATTAGCTTCCTACAATGTCATTTAATATTTGACTTTAGCTAACTTTCCCATCACTGATTTTGCTAGCTTTTCTCAGTAATGTGTTCTTTTTTGAACATAGATTTGTTCAACAGCTTGGTCACTTTCTACTTATTGTACAAAGCACTGTCAGTGAATCTGGCCACACCATTGATATGTATATGTTTGTTTTTAGTAGGTTATGCAGCTGACCTTGTAATATCAGTAATCCTATCCTTGCTCCTATATTGTGCACCTCGATGTCTGAAATGGTGCTCTTCACTCCAATGTGAGTGCTTCCTGGAATGGCTGGCTGTCACCATCATCTGGCTATGATTCTTATGGGGTGTTTATTATGGTATGTCTAAGCAGAATTTATTATTCATAAAACATGCTGAACTTTTGTCTGGGAAGGTTCTTATTTTTAGCTAGCAGTAGTTAGCCACATTTAACTGAACTTGTTCTGCAATCCTAAAGACGTTCTTATCCAATCAGCTTCCTCAATTCTAATGAGCATCACGTCAAGTTGAATGTGAATAACTACTACTAGCAACAAAAAAATGTAATATCAGTCAGTACTTGCATTTGTTTGCTTGGATATTTTCTCAAAACAATAAAATTCCTGCCAAAAACCCCTAATTGTAACTATAGTAACTAGTACAGTTTGAAACTAGATTAAAGACAGCGGTGACTTAAAATACAGGAAGTTTGCAGGATACATCTACAGAATTCAATGCAGTGCAGTTTCTGTAGATAGAAAGGGGAATTTTGTGTAAATATTGTATTCAACAAAAATACAAAAAAATAAGCACAAGGCAACATTAGCACTTATCCTTTTTTATCTTTTAATCAATAAGTACTTATCTTTACAGTGGTTGTCAACTCTGGACAACCACTTTAAACTACAGGTAAGCCTATAATAAGGCTTACCTGTAGGTCCCGGGAATATCTCCTAAATGTGCACCGTTTAGGAGATATTCCCTGTATCTGCATGTACCAATGTTATTGGCCGCCCCTGGGTGGCCCAAGGTGCCATTTCTTCAGTAAATGTGCCGTAACCAGTGGCTCCTGTACGCAGTGACGTCAGCGCCACTCCGGCCAATCAAAACAAACAACAAAATATCATGCAAATCAGACACAAAATTTGTAACGCAATGCACTGTGGTGCGTTGTCTTGTGTTTTGACGTGCTGCAATACATGTGTGTTATGTTAGAGCTTTGGGGTTTCTTTCAAAATAAACACAGCAAAGCAAAGCTATAAAGGAGCCCTTAAAGTGGTTGTCAACTCAAAAAAAAAATCCTGCAAAACAAAGGCATAATGAGCTAGTATGCCTGGCATACTAGCTCATTATGAAATACTTACCTTGGAACGAAGCTGTTGCAGCGGTCTCGGCATTGCGTTACAAATTTTATGTCATGTGTGATTTGCATGATATTTTGTAGCATTGGAAACACAATAGTTTCACTTTCAATCATTTTTCATTAAACAATTTCAATACAAGTACAGAACTTAACATAAGAAAACAGGTAGACATAAAGAATGCACTGTTAGTCACTAGGACTGTACCCGTGAATAACTCAAGTTAAGTTAAGTTTAACAGAACCCCCTAAATGTACAGACAATAGTAATATAAAGAAGATGCATAACTAACTGATAGCGGTTTTACAGCCGACAAAGCAATGGCCAGAATTAGGGTTGCCACCTTTTCTTCAAGTCAAACCTGAACACTTTAGCGGCTTGATGCAATATAGAAACACAAAAAAACCCCCCCAAAATGTAATACAAATAGATGTAAAACCTGTATAACCTTTTTAACCGCTTAAAGACCAGCCGCCACAGTTGCACTGCGGCAGGCTGGCTCTATTACGTGACTCGCCGTCATTGTCCATCGCTTAGTGTAATAGATATTGCAGGCGCAGTGCTGTAGCCTGTGCGGGTGGTCAGCGGGCCCAATGTCTGCCGGCAACCCACGATCACTCCACACAGAGGCATAACGGGGATCTGCCTATGTAAACACGGCTGATCCCTGTTCTGACGGGAGCTCAGAGTGATCGTCTGTTCCTAGTGATTAGGAACAGCAATCTCTCTCCTACTCAAGTCTGCCCAGCCCCCATACAGTTAGGAACACCTCCCAGGGAACACATTTAACCCCTTGATCACCCCCGGTGTTAACCCCTTCCCTGCCAGTGACATTTATACAGTAAACAGTGCATTTTTATAGCACGGATCACTGTACAAATGTCATTGGTCCCAAAAAAGTGTCAAAAGTGTCCGATCTGTCCGCCGCAATGTTGCAGTCCCACTAAAAATCGCAGATCACCACCATTACTAGTAAAAAAAAAAAAAATAATAAAAATGCCATAAATCTATCCCCTATTTTGTAGATGCTATAACTTTTGCACAAACCAATCAACATACACTTATTGCGATTTTTTTTTGAGAAAAATATGTAGAATAGTGGCCTAAACTGAGGAAAAAGGTGTTTTTTATATATTTTTTTGTGATATTTATTATAACAAAAAGTAAAAAATATTGTTTTTTTTTTCAAAATTGTCACTCTTTTTTTGTTTATAGCGCAAAAAATAAAAACCGCAGAGTTGATCAAATACCACCAAAAGAAATAATCACGGAAAGGATCATACACCAGCCCTCAAAACACCAAGAATTACAGACTGTTCATAGGGTACAGGCAGTGGTTCCAATTGATGGGTTCCAGCCATATCTCAGCACACCCCGGTGTGTAATTAGTTTAGGAGTGCCGTGCTGTGCAGCGTATCACAGGTAGAAGTCCTCTGGATGAAACACGTCTGATACTATCTGCACGGCAAAGTTGTGAATGTCTACAGACAAGAGGATCTAGCGTGGACGATTGTGAGGGGTCGGGTGAGAGACGATCCTTATGGTGTCTTCCGCTGCTGAGATATGGCTGGCACTCGGCAATTGTAACCACTGCCTGTACCCTATGAGCAGTCTGTAAGTGCATTATTGAAGTGGGGTTGTCCAGAGGACTTCTACCTGTGACACGCTGCACAGCACGGCACTCCTAAACTAAATACACACCGGGGTGTGCGGAGATATGAAGTCATAAATCAAAAAAGTTCCGCTGAAATCATCAATAATAAAAAGTCCCATCTGAGATCAAAACAAAATTCAAATTATGTAACAAGTGCTCTAATTCAAAAAAGTGCACAAAGACTGAAGTGAAATAAACACACCACCGGAGAGCATGCACACCCTGTGAGGTCCTAGGAGTGGCGAACCTGGAAGCAACATGTCGCTGGTCACAGCGGTGTTCGGGGACCTCTGCAACAGCTTCGTTCCAAGGTAAGTATTTCATAAGTATTTCATAATGAGCTAGTATGTGCTGCACACTAGCTCATTATGCCTTTGTCCTGCAGGATTTTTTTTTTTTAAATCATCAGGAGAGTTGACAACCACTTTAATGGCAGCACTGTACACCCGCAAAAGGGCTGTGTGCTTTTATGCATTGCAGTAATGCACACAATTTTGCGCACATTCCTGCAATGCAAAAATTTCCACCTAGGGCAGGGATAATAAATTAAAATTCAAGGAGTTTCAGATTGCTCTCTAATATAACATAAACATAGGCAAATCACATGCTGATTTCATGTAAAAGAAAATAAAACCACCTTACATAAGGTGTCCCCATGAAAGTCCCCCCTTACATCAGGTGGCCCCATCAGATTCCTCCTCTTACATCAGGTGCACCCATCAGATTCCCCCTTACATCAGGTGCCCCATCAGAGTCCCCCTTACACTAGGTGCCCCCATCAGAGCCCCCCTACTTTAGGTGCTCCCCTTAGAGTCCCCCCTTACATCAGGTGCCGCCATCAGAGTCCCCCTTACATCAGGTGCCCCTATGAGAGTCCCTCCACACATCACAGTCCCCTGTTACATCAAGTGCCCCCAGGTGTCCATCCACACATTAGAGTCCCCCCCTCCCCCTGTACTCACAGATCACAAACTGCAAAAAGGCAGCTCCACCTTCCTCTCCTAATCCTCTCTCCAGCTATCTTAGGGAGCCACTGTCTGGTCTGAATAATGTATCTGGTTTTCAGGCAGAATGAAAACTGGACACATGATTCAAAACCCGGACTGTCCTGGATAGGTTGCAGCTCTAGCTAGAATATGCTGCTGAGTCCTGGTGGATAGTGGAATCTGTTTTAAGATGGAGATAAGAAAATAAATATATGGAGCTCCACAGCAAGGAGGTATAGGAAAATGTTGAAAGAGAGTAGAAAAGAAGGGAGAATGTGCTGGGGAGAGGGGGGAAAGGGGGAAGAGAATGTCAAAGACACCCAAGCTAGGACGTTAAAAGCCTATAAATAGAGAGATGTAGCTTTCTGTGGGCATATAGATGTCCAGAGTCTGGTTTTGAGGAAGCACAATGTCTGTGTGAAACGCGTCAACCTGCATTTATTGTTTGTGTCCTGGTGGCAGCATGTGCAGACTTCGGTAATTATTGTTGGACCGGTGGTGGTGTGCAGACAAATTCATTCAGCATCACAGAGGTGAGCCGGGGCTAGCACCCAAACCACCTAGTCCATTTGGACATTGTATTCACCTGGAGCAGCATACCGTCTCTTTCTCTCTTGTCCACAGTGTCCAAACCTTGAGGAATGGCAGCCCAATATTTTCAGTGGGTTGCTTTAATGCAACATATGTTAACAAGCAGCATAAAGAACAACAAAAATGTAGATGGACCCTTATACATTTTTTACATTTATTTTAGGTAGAATTAACCACTTCAGCCCCGGAAGGATTTCGTTGTACTCAAATGAGATTGACGTCCTTTTTTTCCTACAAATAGAGCTTTCTTTTAGTGGTATTTGATCACCTCTGGGTCACTTCTGATCACCGCTATAAACAAACAAAGAGCGACAATTTTCCAAAAAAAAAAACAATATTTCTTAGTTTTTGCTAAAATACATATCCAAAAAAATAAATAAAAAACAAATTTATTCATCAGTTTTGGCCGATATATGTTCTTCCTCATATTTTTAGTTAAAAAAAATCGCAATCTGCATATATTGATTGTTTTGCGCAAAAGTTGCCGCGTTTACAATGAGAATTCATTTATGGGGTTTTTATTTATTTTTTATTTTTTTACTAGTAATGGCGGCAATCTGCGATTTTTAGTGGGACTGCGGTGGACATGTCAGACACCTTTGACACTTTTTTGGGACCATTGACATTTATAAAGCGATCAGTGCTATGAAAATGCATTGATTACTGTGTAAATGTCACTGGCAGGGAAGGGGTTAACACTAGGGGGCGATCAAAGGGTTAACTGCGTTTCCTGGGATGTATTACTAACTGTGTGGGGGCTGGGCTGACTGGGGAGGAGAGTGATCGCTGCTCCTATATACAGGGAACAGAAGATCACTCTCCTTCTCCCCTGTCAGAACAGAGATCTGTGTGTTTACATACACGGATCCCATTCAGTCACTGCGGGGGAGTGATCACAGGTAGCCGACGAACATCAAGCCCACTCCCTGGCTCCCCCGATCCGCGATCTCGCAGCTGCTGTCAGGTGACGGCGGTTTGCGATATCGAGCCAGTTGGTTAAGCATGTGAAGTAAATGTTTGCATGCAATTAAAATCTACATTATTAATATTAAAGTGTATGTATAGGCGTTTTTTTTTTGTTTTGGATAGGAAAGGATTATAAACCCCAACATTTATTGTTTGCTGTCTGGGTCCCATAGACACAACAGGAAGTGAGAGAAAATCTCCCCAAAGGAAAGAGAATTCCCATTGTATTCAGTTGTCACCAGAACATATGTCCCCATTGAGAGACTTAATCTCACCTATTGTACTAGTGAGAATTCTAAAATTTTGGATGTTCCCTCATGGTGGTCATCAGGTCGAGTAGAGGGATGAAGCTCCCCAGTAGGGATACAGACAGCATCAAAAACTTTACACAATTAAAGTCTAATAAAGATAATTAACGGTAACCAAGATCAGTGTAAAATATTTTGTTGAATTAAACACAAGTGATTACAATGATTCAGGAACGTATCCCTTGTTTATTTTCAGGCCCTTCCTGGTGAAAATCTCCTAATTCCTCCCATCCTGTCAGCTTCTACCAATTCAATCTCTTGAAAAATAAAACCCTCCAAAGTCATTTTTTTAACTTATCTGAGTTCACCATCAAGTGGCTTTTGAGGAGCTTCTTTTTTTCTCAGTGGAGTTGCTGCAGTCCAAGCCTGACACCTGCCTTGTTGCCAACTCTTGTGTTGTGAAAATGATGCCACTCTTTTAAAGATAAGGACCCTGAAAGTACCTTTGAGAACCTGCATGATGAACATCACCATCCAAAGGGAAGCACTCCTGTAATCCGGGAGGCGATGAGAGGACCAACGCTACAGAACAGGAGAAAGGCGATGCAGGACCTAGTCTTTTATGTGACTGGATTTTTAGGTGGGCAGAGGGAGGCAGGGTAAGGAGATACTATTTTATAATTCATGCACACCTCTGGTCTATTTTTTGTTACTTTTAATAGTGAAAATAATTGACAAACACTCCTACCATCTTTCTTCAAATGTAAAAGTATAACCATTTTCAAATCTTGGTTTAGAATTTTCACACTGTTCCTTGGCAACAGCTTTTGGCTCAGAAATATACATAAATATAGTCTTGCATATACTGTATGTCTGAGATCAACCCCACCGATTGTCAACGATGTTCAAGTTTCTAGGAACTGTGATAACCATTGTATCTTGTGAAGGACATGCTTGATTTTCATGTGTTTAGAATTATCTCCTTGAAATACCCAGCCTCCTTTTAAACCTATGAAATACCCAACCTCTTTTCAGCTTCATGATTTTAGTTACACTAGCCTCTAAGATTTACTATTTAATAGAATCCATTCTTCTCTCTATCACCTAATATTTCCTGTGTTACTGGCTGCTACACAACCCCGAACGGTAACAAATTCACACCCATATAAAAACATGGACAAAAGTGTATCCTATATTTATCTAAATGATGTGGCAATGGCTATTTTTGATTTACAGGGCCACAGGAGATATACAATATATATATATATATATATATATATATATATATATATATACATACAGCATATCACAAAAGTGAGCATACCCCTCAAATTTTTGCAAATATTTTATTATATCTTTTGATGTGACTACACTGAATAAATAACACTTTGCTACAATGTAAAGTAGTGAGTGTACAGCTTGTATAACAGTGTACATTTGCTGTCCCCCCAAAATAACTCAACACACAGCCATTAATGTCTAAACCGCTGGCAACAAAAGTGAGTACACCCCTAAGTTAAAATGTCCAAATTGGGTCCAAAGTGTCAATATTTTGTGTGGCCACCATTATTTTCCAGCACTGCCTTAACTCTCTTGGGCATGGAGTTCACCAGAGCTTCACAGGTGGCCACTGGAGTCCTCTTCCACTCCTTCATGATGACATCATGGAACTGGTGGATATTAGAGACCTTGCACTCCTCCACCTTCTGTTTGAGGATGCCCCACAGATGCTCAATAGGTTTAAGTCTGGAGACATGCTTGGCCAGTCCATCACTTTTACCCTCAGCTTCTTTAGCAAGGCAGTGGTCATCTTGTGGGTGTGTTTGGGGTCGTTAACATGTTGGAATACTGCCCTGCAGCCCAGTCTCCAAAGGGAGGGAATCATGCTCTGCTTCAGTATGTCACAGTACATCAGTTCATACTCCCCAGTGCCGGCAGCACTCATGCAGCCCCAGACCATGACACTCCCACCACCATGCTTGACTGTAGGCAAGACAAACTTGCCATTTTACTCCTCATCTGGTTGCCGTCACACACGCTTGACACCATCTAAACCAAATAAGTCTATCTTGGTCTCATTAGACCACAGAACATGGTTCCAGTAATCCATCTGCTTGTCTTCAGCAAACTGTTTGTGGGCTTTCTTGTGCATCATCTTTAGAAGAGGCTTCCTTCTGGGATGACAGCCATGCAGACCAATTTGATGCAGTGTTTGGCATATGGTCTGAGCACTGACAGGCTGACCCCCCCCCCACCCATCAAACCTCAGTAGCAATGATGGCAGCACTCATACATCTATTTCCCAAAAACAACCCCTGGATATAACGCTGAGCACGTGCCCTCAACTTCTTTGGTCGACCATGGCAAGGCCTGTTCTGAGTGGAACCTGTCCTGTTAAATCGATGTATGGTCTTGGCCACCGTGCTGCAGCTCAGGTTCATGGTCTTGGCAATCTTCTTAAAGCCTAGGACATCTTTATGTAAAGCAACAATTCTTTTTTTCAGATCCTCAGAGAGTTCTTTGCCACGGGGTGCCATGTTGAATTTCTGATGACCAGTATGAGAGAGTAAGAGCGATGACACCAAATTTAATACACCTGCTCCCCATTCACACCTAAGACCTTGTAAGACTAACGAGTCACATGACACCGTGGAGGGAAAATGGCTAATTGGGCCCAATTGGAACATTTTCACTTAGAGGGTGAACTCACTTTTGTTGCCAGCCGTTTTTACATTAATGTCTGTGTGTTGCGTTATTTTGAGGGGACAGCAAATTGACACGGCTATACAAGCTGTACACTCACTACTTTACATTGTAACAAAGTCTCATTTCTTTAATGTTGTCACATGAAAAGATATAATAAAATATTACAAAAATGTGAGGGGTGTACTCACTTTTGTCAGATACTGTATATATTAATGGAATTGCCACTGCACACATATCCAAAAGAAAATGGGCATGGGTCCTTAGGCACAGCATTAAGTACATATAATCGAAAAGGTAAGGTGGCACTCATGGGACTTGAAAGGTGAAAGTGGTTTATTTCAATGTGGCACAAGATTGTTTACCTCAGGGTTTATATACAGTACATGACCAGTCTACAGATCATTTTCTTGGTTTTCAGATTTGATTGGACTTCTACAGTTACCATTTTTTTAACTACATCCAGATTTTTGAAACTGTGTTTTGATTTGATAATATATAAAAATGCAATCTGCTAATTCAAAAGAGCCATTTATGTGTTTTTTTAAATTCTAACTCAGCTATTTAAACAAGCCTATTTCTTTCCGGTAAAGATACAACATCTTAAGAGGTTCTTAGAGTCAGATAATTTTCCAAACTTTGGAATTGTCTTAATCTAACCAAGACCCAATAAGTCAGTTCAATTATAAAATGACTATAGGATTTTATTTTCTCTTTTGGATAGAGTAGGGGAGTTATAACCCCATGTCAGTTTCTATTTACCATCTGTGTCTCATTGGGAGATCTACCTCCACTTCCTATCCTATAGGCAAAACATCTCTACAAATTAAGGGAATTGGGGCACTCCAGATCACCAGAACTAGTAATCACATTGGAAGATTTCCCCTCTATTATTGTTCTAGGGACAACCTAAAATTTTTTATGATTTTCTTTTAATTTCACTTTTTTTTTATAATGGTAATCAGGACAAACAGAGAGGGTGAATCTCTCTAAAAGGGGCACAGACAGCAATAAAAACCTGACAGGTATTCTAATCCATCTCCACTCTTTCCAAAACTAAAAAAAAAAAAGTTTTGCCCTCAGTTATACTTAAACCTCTCCACACATATATGCTGCATCTTGGCGTGTGGGCATTCACGTAGAGCGGCCGCATACAGTATATGCAACCCTGTGTAAACCACTTACCATGCTCAGAGCATGCTCCCAGCACAGTAGCTGGCGGTTACCGTAAAGCTTCCAATGCATACTAGAGATTGGGAGCTTTCTGATCATGTGACCGCTGTGACAGCCAATCACAGCGGTCACATAGCCCGAATGCCCTCCTCCGCCTCCCTATTTTTAAAATGCTTAAAGGGCTGGGAGGCGGTTGATGGGAAGGGGTTACCTAAAAATATTAACTAGATTATGCCCAAACACATGCCAATGCCACATTTTATATTTTATTTTTTTAAGTCTGATAAAGCCTTACTCCAATTTTAGATAGAGTTGGTAATATTTACTGCCTTTGACGGGATTTTATTGTCACCTTTCCCCATTCTGGAGATTTACCCTCACTCCCTGTCAAAATAGGAAAGCTGTCCAATGGATACACAGATAACATGAAAACACGTTTATTTGTGCTGTGAGAAAGAGTTTAAGCTCTTGGAAGCGTTTTAAATGCTGCCCATGCCTATTCCAGTTGTGATCACACCTAATATTCTTTATAGGTATCACAAGGACAGGTGGCAAGGGAAAACCTCCCCAGTGGGATCACAGACAGAAATATTTCTTTTTTTTTTTCACAATAAAGGTTTATTGTATTGAAACTATTGAATGGGTTATACAATGTACAGTCACCATAACAAATATATCTGAATATGAAAGGTGAACATTTGTGTCTTAAAGTACAATGTACATTATCTATAAGGTCATAAGAATAGCATTTTGAGTAATTTAATATGCATTTTAAATTCTCTTGTCTAAATCAGCTGTATGTCATTTTTTGTCTGAAGGGGTACAAGTCTTTAGGAAAGGGTTATACATTACACACACCAAGGGAAAATTATATTACGTAGTCTTTTTTGCTCTTCCCAGTCTCTAGAACAAAGTCATAAATCTACTAATTTCTTGTCCTCCGAAAGAGTAAAGAGATTCCATGGTTCCCACATTTTGTGAAATTGTGTGGTAGATTCTTTTTTTATTGCAATAGTTTGTTCCATATCATATATTGATTTTATTTTTGGAAACCAGCCTTTAATGGATGGTTTTCCAGTGTAGAGGTACCAGGGCTTTGGCTGCGTTCAAAAGGTGTCGTGTCAATTAATTTTTGTATCTTCTATATGAAAAGGTGTTGATGTGTAGGAGACAACACGCTGGGTCAAGTTTAAGTTGTGTGTCTGTGGTATGGAGTATCCATTCTTTGATTTGTTGACAGTATTTCTGAATCAATAGGCAAGACCACCAAATATGTATAAAAGTCCCTTTGCCTATATTGCATCTCCAACAGATGTCTGACTCTTGAGGGAACCAACTCTTAATTTTATTAGGTGTGTAATACCATTGGGTGTGTATCTCTTGAATTCGAGTGCTCATTGAGCATTTATGGGTGAAGATGCATGCCTTTTCACATTGTTTTTTTGAGATTTGTATTTTTAGTTCCTCCTCCCAAATATTTTTGTATTTATCTGGGGAGTCAGAGTTAGGCTGCAATATCCAGCTGTAGGCCAAAGAGGTGACCTTTTGTAAAGGGGTTTTGTTATAGCATAAATGTTCAAAAGTGGTAAGTGACCTCGCCATCAATTCTTTGGGTTTCTGGGTAAAGTTGTGTAGCTGTAAATACAACCAGTACTTCATGGATGTATTGTTGAATTAATTCTTCAAATGAATGAAGGACTTCAGGTTTCCTTTGTGTAAACAGTGATAGGCTAGTAAGGGGGTATCCTCCTTAACTTGAGGTATTGTTTCATTGTTGAAATGTTTCAACTAAATGCTAGCCTTTTTTCAAGTTTCCTGGAGTTGGGTTTCAAGTGTTTTACAATAGAGAGTAATCAGAGGAAAAACAACTGTGCATATAGAAAATCATGAAATCGCATGAAATATCTGATAAATACACACATCAACTTCCTTCTAGAACAGTTGACTTTTTCACAGTAAGGACTCTGTAGCCTGTTGTGATGTAGCTAGATGTGGGGGAATTGAGTTAGTTAGGGTCATAGTGATAATTTTGTTTCCATTTACATCTTTACGCCAAGCTGCCTATGGAAAGTAAAGCTTACCTATAAACTGACATGCCAACAACAAAATGAAAACACAAATTCTAGCCTAGAAGTTAGGTAAGTAGCATTTGTGCATATACCCTGTCCCTCCATACTGCCCTGCAGTAAGTGTTAGAGTACAGCAAGTGGATGTGCTACCAAAGAGTTGCACTAAAGTTGCAGAGCTGCCTTTCCCCCGTATCCCCTTATGTATATGACATTATATTACATGACCAATGATGCACTGCACTTTGTTTTGTATGGTGTGCTTACAGTAGGGAAAAATAGTCTGTTGCAGTGTGAGACAGGGGTGTAAGGATAGGGGTTGCAGGGGTTGCAAGTGCAACCGGGCCCCATGGTCCAGGGGGCCCATGTGCCTCCCTTGTACACCTGAATAGGAGGGATGGCGGGGGTGGCATTTAGAGGACCCAATCTCCTCCATTTTCCTCAATCAATTTGACTTGTTTTCTGATGTTCCCAGGGTCCCTGTATGCTTTCCTGCCCCCCCCCCCCCCCACAGAGCTGCTGTCTCCCCCCCCTCCTCTCTCCTGCCAGCTGCTGTAGAAGATGGGCCATGACGAAGAGATGGGAACAAGTCTGTAAATTTGTTATTCCTTTTCTGAATGAAC
This sequence comes from Glandirana rugosa, assembly GCA_018402905.1. Classification (NCBI taxonomy): domain Eukaryota; kingdom Metazoa; phylum Chordata; class Amphibia; order Anura; family Ranidae; genus Glandirana; species Glandirana rugosa. The sequence goes on along the minus strand of BLSH010363518.1, from coordinate 799,124 downwards.
AGAGTCAGTGATTGGTTCCAATTGGTTCATTCATAACTGAAGCATAGTAAACTGTTTTTACTATACTTCTGTTTCTGAATGAATGGGAGGCTCGGTACACAATTATTCCTGTACATCCACTCTGTGCAGCTGAGGCTATACAGATGGAAATTTAGAGCTGAGGTTTGTTTAGACCCCTGATATCTCATCAAAGCCCCCAACAGAGCTAAAAAAAAATTGTAAAAATAAAATTGTAAAAGAAATAAAATTAAATGGTAAAAAAAAAAAATTAAAATAAAAATTAAAAACTACTGACACCAGTGAGGGAACTATCAGGATTGCAAAGGGTGCAATTGCGACCGGGCCCTGACATTTCACCATCATGGGGAGGCCGAAGATGGCAGAAAGGGGGACCGCTGCAGAACTTGTGAAAGGGCCCTGCTGCGGCACCATAATAAAGAGACCCGCGATAGGAGTAAAGGGCCCCAGGATCAGTGGGAAGAGGGAAGGGCCCTGGTCAGGGGTCAGGGGGGCCTTCATAATTTCTTGCACCGGGGCCCTGAAGGTTCTAGTTATGCCTCTGGTGTGAGCACAAAGATAGATAGATAGATAGATAGATAGATAGATAGATAGATAGATAGATAGATAGATAGATAGATAGACTTGTGTTGCTTACAAGTATTTCCATGTAAAATCTACATGTTTTTACCTGATTTCTGAAATTGGTATGCAGTGGCTGTAGAAAAACACTACTGTTAAAGTAAAACAAAAAAAAAACAAAGCTACTTGACTTATAAAGGGTGTTTTAAACCATAAGACAAGGCACCAGGCTTTTTCCATCCTAGACGGGAGCGCCCGTGTATCTGTCACATTGTAAAATTGGTGCGGTCATTTTAACTGGCTGGAAAAAGGCATAAAAGGTTTGTTAAGTTCCTTCCTTGTTTGAGTGAGCACACAGAGGATTTTATGCATCACCAACACATAAAACAGTGATAGCAGCAGACAGCATTAGCAATGCATAAACTCCTGGGTGATCCTCTGCAGTGATTTAAATTCCTGGGTCAGAGGCAGTTGATTATCTGGCATAACACACAAATAGCATCAGCATCACACAGTGTTTTGGTGGGATTTATCCTTTTCCAAAATGATAACTTCATGGTCTGGGAATCTGGGGTTCAGCCAGCGATATAAGGGAGTTAGACACTCTGTATCCAGCCATATATCTAGGTGGGACTCAGCTGAATCACGACATGAGTAAGTTTTGTGGTTTCCTTCAATGGTACTTCTCATAATTAAGGACTGTTTGGCCATATTCCTGGATTTAAGATGCTGTGAGATAAAAATAGATCTTGAGAAGGAAATCTCTTTGCAGACAATCAGCTGCTACAGAGAACAAAGAAAGTATTTGTTTAAACTATTTCTTTTAAATTCTGTAAATGATAAAATGCCAAATGCCTTACAGGTTATTCTGTCAAGCTAGAGAGAATGCAGGCAGTGTGGTAACACCGCTAATGTGTAGCAGGGATATCCAGTGTTCGGGGATTTCTTAAAGTGTACTCCAGGGCACAATAATTAACAGATAAAAACCATATGCTTTATATCTCTTCAATACATACACATCTCTCATATTTATTTTTTCTTTAGGGACCCTGTAAGTACAGACAGTGGCATAGCGTGGGTTGTCACCGCCCCGGGGCAAAGCAAGTAATTGGCACCCCCTAACCTGCGGACTTTTAGCACTCCCTGAGTTCCTTCCCTTCCTACAATATTACTGACCAGCCTGATTCCTACACTGACCTACCTGACCACTACACTAACCTACCTGATTCCTACACTGACCTACCTGACCACTACACTAACCTACCCGATTCCTATAATGGTCACTACACTGACCACTGGGTACAGAAAAATAAGTGTTCATCTGTCAGAAATGCACTCAGCTTCTAAGTCCTGTTGTGGGTGACAACACACGTTATTTTTGTGGACTATGAGGTGTCAGCCCTTCCCAGTTGTATTTTGGTAAACTACTTAAACTCTCCCACATTCCTCAGCTCTAATACTCTAGGACTCCTTGTGATAACACAGGAAGTGTTCACTGAACATAGGACAGCTAGGAATTTCTGACATGATGAACAGGTATAACAAAACGCTTTCAATAGTATATTTAACAGAGCAAAAGGGAGCAAATAAGAGAAGTTCATTGTTAGTGAGTGCATGCACTTTATAAAAGTATCTAGTTGAGTTCCCATATTTGCCATGTGAAACAATAGTGCATTGTGTGTGATTGGCTGCTTCATGGTCTTTCCTTGCCACAGTTGTAGACACACTGATTTTGTCACCTGTCTCCTCAACTTGGGTAATGGTTAAAGTACAACTGCTCTACCAGAAATAATGGGGATACCACTATTGGCTTCCTAAAAATGCCACTTGCCTGATCGTGTCCGGTGTCAATATTTCTGAATACCCAAACAGCAAATGCTAGTTTTTGTTCACTAACTCAGAAAGGGCCAAGGCAACACTGTGGCAGCCAGGCATTTAGTATTTTCACAAGAAAAGGGAAGCCTACAATTTTTTTTATGATAGGTTTACTTTAACTTCTAGAACATGTGACATTAAAGGGCTGTTCCCTTAGGGGAAGATGAACCATTTTTGCAGACTGTGCAGCTACAAGGGCCCTCTGGGACTTAGGGGCCCATTTATACTTTATTTTTACGAAGCTGATAATGGCATCTGGGTGGTGTTCACTATCTGACCCCAGCTTCACATTGGGCAAGGAGAGTTCAGGGTAGACTATGCTTTTCCTACATGTGTCTATATATCTACACTGAGCAATATTATAAAGTAGTAGTGAAGTAGTGAAGTAGGTGCCGCCCAAGTGGCAGCCTGTTGCAGCAGCTCCTGTTAAGTTTGTGCTTATTTTACTTATTTTATAGTGTTCCGGCACTTTGTGTCTTTTTCTTTTTAAGTGTATGCGTGTAAATTTGGAAACTGCACAATGGACATTAACAGAGCCACCGAGTTTGCTCTACTTTTCCTGCTTTTTTTGGACTTTGTTCACAGTCACGTCTGGAAACTCTGTTCACAGTCACGGTCCTATTGTTTACACCAGGGATCAGCTGTTAGCATTCCACAACACGCTGATGCTTCTAGGAGAAAAAACGGATATTCCCCATGAGCTAAGAAGGAGACGACGGGGGAACCGTGCTGGAGCTATGTGTCGGAATAAAAATAGACGTTACAGACCAACTCTCCCATCCATCCTTATGGGAAATGTAAGATCTTTACCCAACAAGATGGACGAGCTAGCGGCTCTTACCCGGCATCAGAGGGAATTCCGGGAGTGTAGCATCATGCTGTTCACGGAGTCATGGCTAACCAAGCTAACACCGGATACGACCGTGGCTCTGGATGGATTTGATTTACTGTGCATGGACAGAACGATGGAGAGTGGTAAGAGAAAGGGAGGAGAAATGGCAGTGTTTGTGAATAATAGATGGTGTAAAACTGGACACATCACTATTAAAGAGAAGATCTGCTGTAAGGACATTGAACTGTTAGCCGCTAGCATGAGGCCATACTATTTGCCGAGGGAATTCTCGCGATAGCTGCGTATATTCCCCCCTCTGCTGACGGTGTATCGGCATGCAATGTCGACTGTTAACTGTTAACACAGAGCCCAAATGCCCTTCTCATTATCTCATTATCTCTGGAGATTTTAATCATTCCCCTCCATCCTCCACTCTGCCCACATTCACCCAGTATGTTTCATGCCACACCAGAGACAACAAAACACTGGATTTATTCTATGCAAACACAAAGGAGGCTTATACATCTGCACCCCTCCCCCCTTGGGAAGATCGGATCACAACATGGTTCATCTCCTACCTGTGTACAAACCCCTTGTATGCAGGCAACCAGCTACCTCCCGCACAGTGACGACATGGTCTGATGAGACCAATGAGGCTCTGAAAGACTGTTTTGAAACTACTATGTGGGAGGAATTGTGCAATCCTCATGGGGAGGATATTGACAGTTTAACGGACTGTATTACTGACTACATCAACTTCTGTGTGGAGAATACTGTACCCACCAGGACTGTACGGTGTTTTCCCAACAACAAACCATGGATTAACCCTGATATAAAGACTCTCCTTAAAGTGAAGAAGAGGGCTTTTAAATCGGGAAACAAGGAAGAGCTGAAAACTGTCCAGAGAGAACTAAGAAAGAAGATCAGGGAAGGTAAAGCATGCCACAGGAGGAAGATAGAGGATCAGTTGCAGCAGAACAATGTCAGAGGTGTGTGGAAGGGGCTCAAGACCATCACTGGTCATAAGGAACCCCGCACTCAGGCTGAGGGTGACCAGCAGTGGGTAAATGATCTGAATCTATTCTTTAACAGATTTGATCGGCTACCCTCCCCTGCCCCCATCCAGTCCCCCCGGCTGCAATCCCCCGTCTCTGCAAGCAGCTCCAGCCCCACCTCTCTCTGCACTGCTATCAGCTCACAGTTATTTCACAACACACCTAACTCCCCCCCCTGCCGATTCCCTCAAGTCAACACTCCAACCAATACACACTGCCCCTTACAGAAGCCCAGGTGAGAATGGAGCTCAGGAAGATCAAAGTGAGGAAGGCTGCGGGCCCAGACGGCATCAGCTCCAGGCTACTAAAGACCTGTGCAGACCAGCTGTGTGGCATATTGATGTACATGTTTGACCTGAGCCTGAAGCTGGGGAAGGTGCCACAGCTATGGAAAACATCCTGCGTGGTGCCTGTTCCAAAGACGTCGCGACCAAAAGACCTTGGGGACTACCGACCAGTAGCACTGACCTCCCATCTGATGAAGACAATGGAGAGACTGGTGATCACTCATCTCTGACCTCTGGTGAGCCCATTAATGGATCCACTTCAGTTTGCCTACCAACCTGGCATTGACGTGGAAGACGCAGTCATCTTCCTCCTAAATCGGGCTACTTCACACCTGGAAAAGGCTGGGAGCACTGTGAGAGTCATGTTTTTTGACTTCTCTAGTGCTTTTAACACCTTCCAAACTGCGCTCCTGAGGGATAAGATGGTGCACATGGGAGTGAACCATCATCTGTCTGCCTGGATACTGGACTACCTCACAGACCGACCACAGTATGTGAGGACTCGTGACTGTGAGTCTGACATGATTGTCTGCAACACTGGAGCCCCACAGGGAACGGTTTTTGCCCCGTTTATCTTCACCATCTACACTGCAGACTTCATGTTTAGCTCAGCAACCTGTCACCTACAGAAGTTCTCCGATGACTCTGCCATCGTCCGTCTGATTATGAATGATGATGACAGAAAGTACAGAGGACTTATACAGAACTTTGTGGACTGGTGCCAACGGAGCTGCCTCCAGGTAAACGCAGGGAAAACCAAAGAACTGGTGGTGGATTTCCGTAGGCACAAACACAATTCATAATTTCCATTGGTAAACATTCAGGGAAAGGACATTGTGAGAGTGGACTCTTACAAATACCTGGGTGTTCACCTAAACAACAAACTGGACTGGACAGACAACACTGAGGCAATTTATAAGAAAGAGCAGAGCAGACTCTTTCTGCTGAGGAGACTAAGGTCTTTTGGAGTGCAGGGAGAGCTACTGAAGACCTTTTTTGACTCTGTGGTGGCCTCAGCCATATTCTATGGTGTGGTCTGCTGGGGCAGCAGCATCTCTACTGCAGACAGGAAGAGACTGGACAAGCTGATCAGGAAGGCCAGCTCAGTCCTGGGGATTCCCCTGGACACTGTACAGGAGGGGGGAGAAAGGAGGATGGTAGCAAAACTATCATCATTGCTGCAGAACGCCTCTCACCCCCTGTATGAAACCGTTACCTCGCTGAGCAGCTCCTTCAATGACAGACTGTTACATCCTAAATGTCTGAAGGAGCGTTATAGAAGGTCTTTTCTCCCTGCTGCTATTATTACAATCAAAGCTGCTCCCAGTGAACCATTAACCATAATACACACTGTTATTACTGTTTTACTGTGTAAAATACTACCTGTGTGCAATATTACCTGCAATACGTACTTTTTCCTCATTTGTATTTATACATTGTGTTGTGTATATACTTGTATACTATAGTATGTCTATTGTCTATATATTTGCATTTAGCGTTTAGTTTCTATTTTTTCATGCTGCTGTAACAAAAAAATATTCCCCACTGTGGGACGAATAAAGGTTTATCTTATTTTATCTTATCTTATCTTAATTAAAGCCGCAACACTTTTGTGTTTGCCCCTATTTATCATGAGCCGAACTCAAAGATCTACGACTTTTTCTATGTATACAAAATGCCTATTTCTTTCAAATATTGTTCAGAAATCTGTCTAAATCTGTGTTAGTGAGCACTTCTCATTTGTTATGATAATCCATCTACCTTACAGGTGCGGTATATCAAGATGCTGATTAGACAGCATGATTATTGCACAGGTGTTTAAAATAGCACCATAAAATCAGTGAGTCAAAGAACCCAGAAAAAATGGTCCCAGCAGCGCTCAAATGTAACATTTAAATACAAAAAGTCTTTCTATCAATTATGTGTAGTGCTCCGAAATAGAAACAACAGTAGTCCATTCAATAAATCTGTATTAGGGAACAGGATCCAGTCACAACCTTTGTCCTTCACCACACCACGTGAATAAACAGGGAGGTGGAGACCCCCCTATGTGGAAAGACTCACCAAAGGTAAGTAACGTCTGCGCCTTATGAACTTAAGTGCCGACCAGTAATGTTCTGCAATCAGATCCACTTCAATTTCTAGTGATCTTAAGTGTATGGGAGCCATGTACAGGGAAGCCCACTTACTCCTGGGAAATGATGAGTCACATCTCCCAGGAGGCCAGGGGAAGCAGGAAGGGAAAAAGAGCCTAGGACCGAATAAGGGCAGAATACAGGGACCAGCAACAAGCGACTTAGGGTGATCCCGCACGGCAGTTATCGGCTGGCTCCCATACACTTAAGATCACTAGAAATTGAAGTGGATCTGATTGCAGAACATTACTGGTCGGCACTTAAGTTCATAAGGCGCAGACGTTACTTACCTTTGGTGAGTCTTTCCACATAGGGGGGTCTCCACCTCCCTGTTTATTCACGTGGTGTGGTGAAGGACAAAGGTTGTGACTGGATCCTGTTCCCTAATACAGATTTATTGAATGGACTACTGTTGTTTCTATTTCGGAGCACTACACATAATTAATAGAAAGACTTTTTGTATTTAAATGTTACATTTGAGCGCTGCTGGGACCATTTTTTCTCGGTTCTTTGACTCACTGATTTTATGGTGCTATTTTAAATAACTGTGTCTATATTAGGCAGCTGCCACTCTTTTTAAATTCTATTGTTTTGATGTATTATTTTTTACATTGTGCTTAAGAGATGATGAAAGCATACCAAGCGCAGATTTGAGTGTTTAGACTTTTGTGTGTCAGTGTTTTGAGTTAGTCTATAGCTCTATTTGGTGTTTATTGCACAGGTGTGCCTTAGGCTGGCCACAATAAAAGGCCACTCTAAAATGTGCAGTTTTATCACACAGCACAATGCCACAGATGTCGCATGTTTTGAGAGGATGTGCAATTGGCATGCTGACTGCAGGAACATCCACCCACCAGAGCTGTTGCCCTTGAATTGAATGTTAATTTCTCTACCATAAGCCTTCTCCTAAGACATTTTAGAGAATTTGGCAGTACATCCAACCAGCCTCACAACTGCAGACCACGTGTAACCACACCAGCCCAGGACCTCCACATCCAGCATCTTCACCTCCAAGATTGTCTGAGACCAGCCACCTGGACAGCTGCTGCAACAATCAGTTTACATAACCAAAGAATCTCTTCACAAACTGTCAGGAACCATCTCAGGGAAGCTCATCTGCATGCTTATTGTCCTCACTGAGGTCTCGACCTGACTGGAGTTCATCGTCGTGACTGACTTGAGTGGGCAAATGCTCACATTTGATGGCGTATGGCACTTTGGAGAGGTGTTTTCTTCATGGATGAGTCCCAGTTTTCACTGTACAGGGCGGATGGCAGACAATGTGTATGGCATTGTGTGGGTGAGTGGTTTGCTGATGTCAATGTTGTGGATCAAGTGGCCTATGGTGGCAGTGGGGTTATGGTATGGGCAGGCGTATGCTATGGACAACGAACACAGGAGCATTTTATTGATGGCAATTTGAATGCACAGAGATACCATGACAAGATCCTGAGGCCCATTGTTGTACCATTCATCCACGACCATCGTCTCATGTTGCAGCATGATAATGCATGGCCCCATGTTGCAAGGATCTGTACACATTTCCTGGAAGCTGAAAACATCCCAGTTCTTGCATGGCCAGCATACTCACCGGACATGTCACCCATTGAGCATGTTTAAGATGCTCTGAATTGGCGTATGCGACAGCGTGTTCCAGTTCCTGCCAATATCCAGCAACTTTGCACAGCCATTGAAGAGGAATGGACCAACATTCCACAGGCCACAATCAACAACCTGATCAACTCTATGCGAAGGAGATGTGCTGCACTGCGTGAGGCAAATGGTGGTCATACCAGATACTGACTGGTTTTCGGACCCCCCCCCCCCCAATACAGTAAAACTGCACATTTTACAGTGGCCTTTTATTGTGGCCAGCCTAAGGCACACTTGTGCAATAATCATGCTGTCTAATCAGCATCTTGATATGCCACACCTGTGAGGTGGATGGATTATCTCGGCAAAGGAGAAGTGCTCACTAACACAGATTTAGACAGATTTGTGAACAATATTTGAGAGGAATAAGCCTTTTGTGTAGATAGAAAAAGATCTTTGAGTTCAGCTCATGATAAATAGGGGCAAACACAAAAGTGTTGCATTTATCATTTTCCTCAGTGTATATCTCTACAGAGTGAACAAACGTTTACAATTGATCAGTAGTCAAATGGGGAATGACTATATCTACCACTGCTTTTTTCCATGGAGTAAATGTATTGGCCGAAGACTTTTACCAGCATGTTGTATATAGGTAATAAAATATAAGTTATCATGTTACCTAGGAATAAATGCAAGTAAAGAAGGCATACGTATGATTACAATAATACCTTTGGATGGCTCACTAGAAAGTCTTGTAAAGCCAAAAATTTGAGTATGAGGCCCTTTTGGAATCATAGCAATGAAAGGTAAACTAGGAGGGCACATAATATAATGACAGAATTATAAAAGGGCTTCATATATGGGCCCCTGATGTGTTTTACGACTTACAATGTCAAATGGAAGATAGCTATGTTCACAAAGCGTATTCCTAATTCTAACGTTTAACCAATTTAAGACCAAGCCTCTTTTTGGAGTTTGGAGGTTATCATCTAAAAACATGTTTTTTTGCTATAAAATTACTTAGAACCCCCAAACATTATATATTTTGTTTTTCTAAGACCCTAGAGAATAAAATGGCGGCCATTGCAAAACTGTATGTCACACCGTATTTGCGCAGCGGTCTTAAAAGCGCGATTTTTTAAAAAAAAATTCATTTTTTTTAGTTAAAAAATAAGACAACAGTAAAGTTAGGTACATTTTTTTCCATATTGTGAAAGATAATGTTACGCCGAGTAAAATGATACCCAACATGTCATGCTTCAAAATTGCGTCCGCTCGCGGAATGGCGACAAACTTTGCAACATAAAAATCTCCATTGGCGACATTTAAAAAATTCTACAGGTTAGCATTTTTGCGTTACAGAGGAGGTCTAGGGCTAGAATTATTGCTCTCGCTCTAACGATTGCGGCGATACCTCACATGTGTGGTTTGCACACCGTTTTCATATGTAGGCGGGACTTAAGTATGCGTTCGCTTCTGCGCGCGAGCTCGCAAGGACGGTGCGCTTTAATTTTTTTTTTTTTTTTAATTATGTATTTTACTTTTTAATTTTTATTTTTACAACTTTCTTTTTTAAAAAAAAATTTTTGATCACTTTTTTTCCTGTAATGTAAACATTCCTTGTAATAGAAAAAAGCATGCCAGGACCTCCAAAATATGAGATCTGGGGTCAAAAAGACCTCAGATCTCATTTTTAGACTAAAATGCATTAAAAAAAAAAAAAAAAATGTGAAAAAAATGGCAGGGGAAAAAAAAAAATGTCCCCTTTAAGAGCATTGGGCGGAAGCTACTTGTGACTAGAGTTGAGCGAACACCTGGACGTTCGGGTTCTGCTGGTCCGTCCGAACTTCGGGACAAAGTCCGGGTCCGGGTCCGGACGGAACCCGAACGATCGCACGGAATTTTTATAAATTTCAATAAAGGGACAGGGGTAAAAAAAACATCCCGTGAACGGGATGGGAATGGGGGTAAAATGAAGGAAAACGTCGGGAGACCCCGAAAGGTCCTGAAACGATGTCGGTAAAAACACGGATTTTCAAGCCCAGGGGTAACTAAAGTTACCCCAAGCAACAGGCACGCTAGCAAGCCCAAGGCAGGCCTGGGCCTGGGCCTGAAACAGGGCTTCAAGCCTGCCTGGTCGTCTTGGGCTTGCAGGTCCACAAGCGAGTTGAGATCAGTGTTCATCGAAGGCGGGTTACGAGAATTTCCCCTGTAAAAAAAAAAAGGGGACGGTAAAAAAAGTGTAAAAAAAAAAAAAAAAATTACGTA
>BLSH010363518.1:752248-775765 GCA_018402905.1 Glandirana rugosa | reverse complement strand
GAACAGTAGTTCAGTTTGTCCCGGTTTGAGTTAAAGTGACACACACAGTTTCCAGATGTTTGCAGAACAGTAGTTCAGTTTGTCCCGGTTTGAGTTAAAGTGACACACACAGTTTCCAGATGTTTGCAGAACAGTGATATGGGTTCTCCCGGCTTATTTATACTTTTTTGACACAGTTTGAAGAGGATTTTAGAACAGTTATATGACTTCTACCGTTAATTAATACTTTTCAGACCCAGTTTGAAGATGGTCCACATCCACCTCCATTTTTGATTTTTTTAATGTTTTTATTTTTTTAAAATGCTTTTAGTTATTTCCCTGTCCCCATTTCTTTGTAGGGCACTTGTCCCACCCTTACCCCCATTTTCCTTCCTTTTGCAGACCTCTAGTACTGTCCTAAAAAAAAGGACTTTTTTACAGCAATTTTCAGAACTTTTGGTAAAATTACCAGCCCGAACCCGGACTTTTTTTGAAAAGTCCGGGTTCGGGTCCGGGTCCCGGACACCCCAAAGTTCGGTACGGACCCGAACTTTACAGTCCGGGTTCGCTCAACTCTAATTGTAACGTCACAAGGATACAATACAGGTAAAAAAAAACTCAGACAGGCATGCCTTATGCATCTTACATAAGAGAACAATGAGTATAATACACATTGAAAGGTTACAAGGCTGGAGAAGTATATGACACAGAACAACATCAAATCAGAAATTGAATTTGACAAAGTGAGCAACCAAACTAGAAAACAAATGACCTATCTAAGGAGCAGTCCTCAGTCCTCACATGTACTAAATATTTGGCTCCATTGGATATGCTGGCTCGACCTGTTGGAAAATCCTTATTTTATTATACTGTATGTTTAAAAACAATAACAAGTAGTAAGGGTTACATACGTACATAATAGCATTTTACTTATGCATAGTAGGGTTTTCACCTTTTTACTGTAATAAATCTTTATGGTTGTAGTTTGCTAAATAAATTATTTGAGGACAATTGCACATTTATTTGTAAATATTTTTTATATGCCAAATCAAAATCGTACTGGGTCTGGATAGCCCATTTAGTAGACCAAGAACAAAATTTTCACTACAAGCTATTTCTCTATTAATTACTGGAGTGATAAAGTATACCTTTAGAATCTGGGGTTAATATTCCAAATTATGTGGGCACTATAAACACCAGCCCAGGACACCTAAATCACTAACAAATAAAGTTAAGGTGAATTTAAATTGTAACAGAGATTCTCCTTTAACTAGATATGTTTGAAAGTGAGCACATGATATCTCCCGGAAATAAAGAAATCTTAGTACAACCCTTATTGACTTTTTTCATACATTTTATTCTGGTTTTATTTTGTTGAAGATCACTAAAGTCAACTGAATGAGTAGACTGTTTTAGAGACGCACCATGTGAAAACACAGGCGCTAAAACCACATAATATGCCATCATTGCCTGTTTGACCATAGTGCAGATACCACTCCCAGAATCCCATTGAGGCTTCTCTGACTAATATATGTACTGGTACACTTGCAGCTAAATTCAAAGCACTCTTATTGCTCCTGCCCTAATAAATGGTTTGCCATTACACCCTTTTCTCAGACAACACACAACCAACTTTTTTTCATAGCTTACACAGTGCCTCATGTATTGACAAACTTTGAAATAGACTGAACTTTTCCATGAACTAATGGCTTCAATTTATTAGGTGAACATTTTACAATTCTAGTGAAATTGCAATCACAATTTTAATAAAAGGCTTCCTTAATGCAATGAACTAAGAAATAGCTCCTTACGTCTCATGTGAGTTTAATCTACTTTAAAAGTTGTTTTCAATATTTTTAAATTTTATTAAAATAATATCTGGAGATACTACCATTAAGTCCCATATTCCCTCTCTCCCAGTTGTGCTACTTTATTATCAGTGGCGGCCATCCATAAGGGGCGCCGCCCCCCTAATCTCTATGCGCCCAACACCTAATCTCCATGCGGGATGCCGGACGCATAGAGTTTGATGGGTTTTTTTTTGCGAAGCACATGATTAAAGCCAGGCCCCGCCAAAAAATGGAGCTCCGGCCACTACTGTTCATTATCATCCTGTTTCACGGCCATCCAACAGGGATTACAAATGGCAGCTTTAGCACACATTATGCAGGCATTGTTCCCTGTTGTTATGACATTGACCATATGTGGCCACATTAGGTCAATGACATCACACAGATCCTTGGCCCTTTGTGTACATGTAGCTGCGTGGTGGGGAATGCCCTGACTGCAGCTGATTGGACCAGCTGGAATGTGATCATGTGACAACTAACCCACTGGGTTCTACCTAACCAAGCTCATCTCCACTCAAAATGTCTGGGTCACCTCCCTCTATAAACACTGTTGGCTGATAATAATTCCAGAGAGTGCCAGAGAGCTAGCCAAAATCAGATAGAGTTGCTAAGAATCAGATACAGCTGAATGGATATATACTGTATAGATACACATTTTCCAAATTGTACTTGTAAAGGAAAAAGGTTTCATACTCATATTACCCATGTCTTCTGCCTATGAAATCTTCTAGGCAACAGTGATGTCATGCTCTTTTTGGGGAGATTCTTGAGAATAAAGAGCAACCCAGATGTCACGAGAAGACATTTTTGCAATGGACTGGAGTGTCTTCTCACAAGATCTTTTGTACTCATTATTCCCCAGGAATTACCAGGGAATATAGTGATATTACATCCAGTGATAAGAAAGATGGTGCTAAGGTAAGTATACAACGTGTATAGGAGAGTGCTGTGCAGGAGTACGAATGTAATTTAAATTTAAAAAGCAACCAGCACAAAAAATGTTGAACAAAACATCATCCGGGAAATAATGATAATTAGTGCAGCACTAAAGTTCCAAATTCAAATGATTTATCGTCCCAATAATATAGGATTCTATAACAGAAATTAATCCACTAGGAATTCAAACCAGAGGGGGAACATAGATATCCACAACCACTTGTACTGTCCCTTACCGACTAAAGTTGACCCCCGTCACAGAGGTCAAATGAGCTTTCCTTAATCCCAACTCGGCACCAGAACAGCAGCCAATACAGATGAATGAACTCCAATGGGGAACCAGCAGCTCTATTTCTCCAAGTGATGGGTATAGAGGAAAAGAAGAACGCTCAAGGTATAGTAATTAATATAACGAATATATATCAAAAAAATGTACCACAACCGGATAAAAAAAAGGATAAAAGAGGATAGGGACCACCACCGTCATCCACACACAGTGACCCTTACCAGAAATAATAAACCCCCATCACAGAGGTCAACAGACTATCCAGGCAAGAGGTCAACTAGGTGCCAGAGAGGTAGATACCCTTCAGAGGCAAACAAGGTGAGGACCACCACTGACACCCGTACACACTGATCCTTACCAGATGTAGCAGACCCCCACAACAGAGGTCAAACCAGCTTAGCACCCAAGGCAGGTAGAGGTCATGTGGATCCCAAATCAATTACACATGTATGTTATCCCAGTCGTTATACTCCATAAGTTGTCATATATGAAATCAAACAGAGGACACCCTCATGGTGCTGTATGAAGTAACAAATGTATTGAGACATAAAAGATTAAAATTGCACTCACATGTAAGTAGAGTAATTAGGGCCTCTGTGCGTTCACAAGGAGCTACCAACGCTCCCCCCAACCAACAAAATGGCCGTCGCGTCTCCACATCCACTCCCACGTCCCGTCCTTGGCACCCACCAACGCGTTTCGTCTGAGATTAGATGTCATCAGGGGTATAGCCTTAAATCATAAAATCATAGTTCCATTAGGGAACATTTAGGATCCTGTGTTCAGTATGTCCTGTATTGATACTCCATTCACAAAAAATGAATGAGTCTGTACAGGGGGAATAACCACTATACTGATGTGGGGTCCGTGAGATGTTCAATCTTCGTTGATGAATTGCGTAGCTATCACCACACCATGCGATCCCACTCCCCCATCACACTGCACTCACCAGAAACATGACATATATGCGCCTGTAGATAATCTATACTCCTCATCTGCTCCTTTGATGGATAGCCGGGACCGCCTGCTCAGCCGCATAGAAGTTTCTGTTCCTCAGCCACACCGTGTGAAGCTGAGGAACAGACACTTCTATGCACTTCACTTCAGCAGCAGGCTCTGACAGCAGAGAGAGTAAGGGCTCGTTCACACGAGTGGAGCCTGTTTTGACGGGCTCCACTGCTCAGCGGGGATCCATCCTTTTATCCCCGCTGAGCCGGCGGATGACAGGACAGTCTCTGCACCTATTGCAGAGACTGACCTGTCACAGCTCCATTCTCCTCTATGGAGGATCGGATGAACACGGACCGTCTGTCCATGTTCATCCAATCTGATCCGCCAGGCAGATGGAAGATAGGATTTCTATCTGTCTGTTTATGGCGGATCAGAGTGGATTGGATGTCAGCGGACATGTCACCGCTGAAATCTGTCGCTCCATAGAGGACAATGGAGCGTCTGTTCGGGTCCGCCTGAAAAACTGACAGGCGGACCCGAACGATCCGCTTGTGTGAAAGGGGCCTAAGTGAGAGCCCTGAGCATCAATCAACTCACATATCTAAAGCACAGCTGATAGTAATAGCAAGCTCTGGCTACCATCTAAGATGTGGACCTAAGAATATTATTATTATACAGGATTTATATAGCACTTAACAGATAGCGCAGCACTAAGAATGTTGCCTTATTTACATCCAAAGCTCTATAAATTTATCAATTCCAGAACACATTAGATAACTTATTAAGATTCTGGGAAAACAACAAGTTTTCTTTCTGCATATCAGCCATAAACCCTGATACCACGCACCATGTGTAGGTGAGAAACCTACACCATCCACAAGCTTGCCAGACAATGCCTCACAATTTATGCTAAATAAATTGGGGCTTATTTGGTTTCCTAAACTGCATCTAAAATGTAATTTAATTAGTCACTCTAGGCAACTGCTCCTGCTCTACTATCATCAACATGATAGTTCCCTCTTAGATTCTTTTCATAGAGATCCTCATATGAAAAACCAAAATGACATTATGCACTAAACATTATATTTTTCCTGTCTTGAGACTATTCTTGCTAAGATCTTGCCAACCGGCTGCAGGGCTGATCAGTGTATTCTGACAGTGGAGGAATCCTCACTGTCAGAATACAACAACACAGCAGAGAGGATTCCTCCACCTCACCTGCTGGCTGATTGACAAAAAACGATCCATATACAGTATCTCACAAAAGTGAGTACACCCCTCACATTTTTCTAAATATTTTATTATATCTTTTCATGTGACAACACTGAAGAAATTACACTTTGCTACAATTTAAAGCACTTGTTTAAAGCAACACACAGCCATTAATGTCTAAACTGCTGGCAACAAAAGTGAGTACACCCCTAAGTGAAAATGTCCAAATTGGGCCCAAAGTGTCAATATTTTATGTGGCCACCATTATTTTCCAGCACTGCCTTAACCCTCTTTGGCATGGAGTTTGCCAGAGCTTCACAGGTTGCCACTGGAGTCCTCTTCCACTCCTCCATGACGACATCACGGAGCTGGTGGATGTTAGAGACCTTGGGCTTCTCCACCTTCCATTTGAAGATGCCCCACAGATGCTCAATAGGGTTTATATCTGGAGACATGCTTGGGCAGTCCATCACTTTCCCTCAGCTTCTTTAGTAAGGCAGTGGTCATCTTGGAGGTGTGTTTGGGGTCATTATCATGTTGGAATACGGCCCTGTCTCTGAAGAGAGGGGATCCTGCTCTGCTTCAGAATGTCACAGTACATGTTAGCATTCATGGTTCCCTCAATGAATTGTAGCTCCCCAGTCCTGGGAGCACCCATGCAGCCCAGACCATGACACTCCTACCACAATGCTTTACTGTAGGCAAGACACACTTGTCTTTGTAATCCTCACCTGGTTGAACATGCTTGAAACCATCTGAACAAAATAAGTTTATCTTGGTCTCATCAGACCACAGGACATGGTTTCAGTAACCCATGTCCTTAGTCTGCTTGTCTTTAGCAAACTATTTGTGGGCTTTCTTGTGCATCATTTTTAGAAGAGGCTTCCTTCTGGGAGGACAGCCATGCAGACCAATTTGATGCAGTGTGTAGCATATGGTCTGAGCACTGACAAGCTGACCCCCACCCCTTCAAGCTCTGCAGCAATACTAGCAGCACTCATACGTCTATGTCCCAAAGGACAACCTCTGGATATGACCCTGAGCATGTGCACTCAACTTCTTTGGTCGACCATGGCGAGGCTTGTTCTGAGTGGAACCTGTCCTGTTAACCACTTTAGGACCAGAGCACTTTTTGCGATTCGGCACTGCGTCGCTTTAACTGACAATTGCGTGGTCATGTGATGTTGTACCCAAATGAAATTGACTTCCTTTTTTTCTCACAAATAGAGCTTTCTTTTGGTGGTATTTAATCCCCCCTGCGTCACATCTGATCACTGATCACTTTAAACAAAAAAATTGCCACAATTTTGAAAAAAAATAATATTTTTTACTTTTTGCTATAATACATGTCCAAAAAAAATATTAGTTACATAGTTACATAGTCAGTGAGGTTGGAAAAAGACACAAGTCCATCAAGTCCAACCCATGTGTGTGTTTTTATGTTAGTATTACGTTGTATATCCCTTAATGTTGTGGTCCCTTAGGTGTGCATCTAATAGTTTTTTGAAATTATCTATACTACCAGCAGAAACCACTGTTTTTGGAAGAGAATTCCACATTCTCACTGCTCTTACCATAAAGAAACCTTTACGCATCTTAAGGTTAAACCGCCTTTCTTCCATTCTCAGTGAATGGCCGCGTGTCTTCGTGTTTCCCCTTGCTCTGAATTGTTTTGTCCCTATAGTGGGGTCACCAGTACAGTATTTGTACATTGAAATCATATCCCCTCTCAAGCGTCTCTTCTCCAGAGAGAATAAGTTCAGTGCTTGTAATCTTTCCTCGTACCCAAGGTCCTCTAATCCCTTAATTAGCTTTGTTGCCCTTCTCTGAACCTTTTCCAATACCAGGACGTCCTTCCTGAGGACTGGTGCCCAGAATTGGACGGCATACTCCAGGTGCGGCCTCCCCAGGGACATGTATAGTGGGAGAATTATTGATTTATCCCTGAAGTTAATCCATTTCTTGATGCATGCCAACACTTTGTT
The DNA here is from genome assembly GCA_018402905.1 of Glandirana rugosa. Taxonomy (NCBI): domain Eukaryota; kingdom Metazoa; phylum Chordata; class Amphibia; order Anura; family Ranidae; genus Glandirana; species Glandirana rugosa. The sequence continues at coordinate 768,566 of BLSH010363518.1, read as the reverse complement.
AGCGTTTCTTGCAGTAGCTTGGCATTGCATGCCACTGCTGAGCCTGTTCTCTACTAGGACCCCTAGGTCTTTTTTCATCCTAGATTCCCCCAGAGGCTCTCTCCCTAGTGAGTAGTTTGCGTTCATGTTCTTGGTACCCAAATGCATTATCTTATATTTTTCTACGTTAAATCTCATCTGCCACCTGTCTGCCCACCCCTTTAATTTATTCAGATCTTCTTGCAAGGTTTCCACATCCTGTGGAGAATTTATTGCCCTGCTTAGCTTGGTATCATCCGCAAATATTGAGATTGAGCTGGTCACCCCGTTCTCCAAATCATTTATGAGATATATAAAAATATATAAAAAAAACAAATTTATTCTTCAGTTTTGGCCGATATATAAACTACCTCATATTTGTGGTAAAAAAAATTGCAATCGGTGTATATTGATTGGTTTGCGCAAAAGGTGCTGTGTTTACAAACTATGAGAATTAAGTCATGGCGTTTTTACAATTTTTTTTTTTACTAGTAATGGCGGTGATCTGCGATTTTTATTGGGACTGCGATATTGCGGCGGACATGTTGGACTTTTTTGACACTTTTTTGGGACCAATGACATTTATACAGCAATCAGATCTAAATATAGCCACTGATTACTTTGTAAATGTAATTGGCAGGGAAGGGGTTAACCTGCAGGGGCAATCTAGGGTGTTATCTTTGTTCCCTGTGTGTGTTCTAACTGTATGGGGGCTGGGCTGCCAGGGGCATAACAGATCTAACTGATCCCGAGTACAGGGTGTTTACATTTGCGGTTCCCCGTTCTGGCTCTCTCACAAGTGATCGCGGGTCACTGGCAGAAATAGAGTCCGCCCGACCCACAGCCCCCGCACACAAAGCATGCGGAGGTCACGCCCACTGCTTGCGTATGCGCGGATCGACGTTTATAAACGCAGATTTGCGGGAACGTGCCATTTTGCCACTGTATATATACTATGCGCAGTCGCCAAATGGTTAAACCAATGTATGGTCTTGGCCACTGTGCTGCAGCTCAGTTTCAGGGTCTTGGCAACCTTCCTATAGCCTAGGCCAGTGATGGCAAACCTTGGCACCCCAGATGTTTTGGAACTACATTTCCCATGATGCTCAACTACATTGCAGAGTGCATGAGCATCATGGGAAATGTAGTTCCAAAACATCTGGGGTGCCAAGGTTCGCCATCACTGGCCTAGGCCATCCTTATGTAGAGCAGCAATTATTTTTTTCAGATCCTCAGAGAGTTCTTTGCCATGAGGTGCCATGTTGAACTTCCAGTGACTAGTATGAGAGTGAGAGCGATAACACCAAATATAGCACACCTGCTCCCCGTTCACACCTTAGACCTTGTAACACTAATGAGTCTCGTTACACTGGGGAGGCTAATTGGGCCCAATTTGGACATTTTCCTTTAGGGGTGTACTCACGTTTGTTGCCAGCAGTTTAGACATTATGTTTTTTCAGATCCTCAGAGAGTTCTTTGCCATGTGGTGCCATGTTAAACTTCCAGTGACCAGTATGAGAGAGTGGAGCGATAACAATAAATTTAACACACCTGCTCCCTATTCACACCTTAGACCTTGTAACACTGACAAGTCACATGACAACAGGGAGGGAAAATGGCTAATTGGGACCAATTTGGACATTTTCACTTAGGGGTATACTAACTTTTTTGCCAGTGGTTTAGACATTAATGGCTGTGTGTTGAGTTATTGTGAGGGGACAGCAAATTTTTCACTGTTATACAAGCTGTACACTCACTACTTTACATTGTAGCAATGTGTCATTTCTTCAGTGTTGTCACATGAAAAGATATAATAAAATATTTACAAAAATGTGAGGGGTGTACTCCCTTTTGTGAGATACTGTAGGACCAGCTTCACTGGCGTGATCTTTCCTGATTATTTGGATCTCATGAACAAGAGATCAATTGTGCCTGGCTACCACACAGCTATTATATCTTAAGACTCACTAGTGATCCAGCTTTGCACATAATTCACATAGAGCATGAAGAGAACATAAAGGTAAACCTCACAGTGTAGTAGTTTTAAGTAGAGTCCCATTTATTCAGAATGCCACTTGCATATGGGTGATGAAAGACCGGCAGGTACAATAAACAACTCTGCTGCAAGTCCACCAGCAGGCATGATAATGCCATGAAGCAAGCCCCGCCCAACATGTTTCGTCTCGACATAGACATCCACACGAGGCAAAATGCATTGGTTGGGGCTTGCTTTGTGACATCATCACACCTGTTGGTTGGTTCATGACAGAGCTGTTTAATGTACCTGCCAGTCTGGTATTCTGAATAAATGTAATTCTATTTGAAAGCAACTACAATGTGGGGTTTGCCTTTATGTTCTCTCTATGCTCTATGTGACTTATGTGGAGTTCTGAATCACCAGGGAGTCTAAAGATATCACAGCTGTGTGGCAGTCAGGTGCAATTGATCTCTTGTTCATGAGATCCAAATCATTTGGTAAGGAGCTTTTGAGAACACTGTGAAACATATATCCGTTTGCTGTGTTGTCATGGGCACATTGGTTTATTGACAAGATTGGATGTTCTGATTTATCACAAGATTATCACAAGTGGGACTCGCACTACTAACTATTAACCTATTGCCTAATTTTTATATTGATTTGAGATATACACTACTGTGCAAATGTTTTAGGCAGGTGTGAAAAAATGCTGTAAAATAAGAATGTTTTCAGAAATAGAAGTGTTGATAGTTTATTTTTTTTATCAATTAACACAATGGAACGTAAATGAACAGAAGAGAAAATTAAATCAAATCAATATTTGGTGTGACCACTCTTTGCCTTCAAAACAGCATCAATTCTTCAATTCTTGTAGGTACACTTGCACACAATTTCTGAAGGAACTCGGCAGGTAGACGGTTCCAAACATCTACGATTACTAACAACAGATCTTCTGTGGATGTAGGCTGCCTCAAATCCTTCTGTCCCTTCACATAATCTCAGACAGACTCGATGATGTTGAGATCGGGGTTCTGTGGAGGCCAAACTATCACTTCTAGAACTTGTTGTTGGAGGTAGTTCTTAATGACTTTTGGCTGTATGTTTGTGGTGGTTGTCCTGCTGCAGAATAAATTTGGGCCAAACACACGCCACCTTGATGGTGTGGCATGATGGTTAACCACCTCCCACCCGGCCACTGTACATATACGGCCGGGTGGAAGCTTCCCCATTCTGACAGGAAGTGTATGCAACGGGTACTCGCAGCGCGGCCATGTGGCGTGCTGCGGCTGGATCCTGTGATCATTATGATCACAGGATCCAGCTGAGCAGAGATCGGGATATTGTAAACAGAGACAAACGTCTCTGTGACAGTTCTCCCCCCGCCGAGCTCAGTGAGAGCTCAGTGCGGGGGGGGGGGGAGGGGGGAATCTGCAGCAATGTGACAGCTCTCTGCATGATGATGATTTCATGCAGAGAGCTCTCACAGATCGCCCCCACACAGTGCACCAAGCACACTGATACCCCTGTCCCCATACACATAAGTGTCCCCATAAAACAGCCCCCAAAACATCTGTATGTCCCCCATCACATCTGCCACCATGCTCAAAACATCTTTCACAGTCCTCAAAACATCTGTATGTCCCCGTCACATCTGTCACAGTCCCCAAAACATCTGTCTGTCCCCATCACATCTGTCACAGTCCCCAAAACATCTGTATGTCCCCGTCACATCTGTCACAGTCCCCAAAACATCTGTATGTTCTGTCACATCTGTCACAGTCCCCAAAACATCTGTCTGTCCCCGTCACATCTGTGACAGTCCCCAAAACATCTGTCTGTCCCGTCACATCTGTCACAGTCCCCGTCACATCTGTCTGTCCCCCAACACCAAATAAACCCCGATTTGGGTTATTTTTACCAAAGAAATGTAGCAGTATCATTTTTGGTCAAAATTTATGAAGAGAAATTACTTATTTGCAAAATTTTAAAACAGAAAAATGCATTGTTTTTGAAAATTTTCACTCTTTTTTAATTTATAGCGCAAAAAATAAAAAACCCAGGGATGATTAAATACCACCAAAAGAAAGCTCTATTTGTGTGAAAAAATGATAAAAATTTCATATGGGTACAGTGTCGCATGACCGCACAATTGTCATTCAAACTGCAACAGCGCTGAAAGCTGAAAATTGGTCCGGGAAGGAAGGGGGTTTAAGTGCCCAGTATTGAAGTGGTTAAGTACCTGCCTGTATATCACAGTGTGGAGGACACCATTGGCCTGATCACCAGGTAAAAATAAATGAAAAGCCCCTCAAGAAAAAGAAAAATAATGCAGCCACCATATATAAAGATTGGCAAGCTACAAGATGTACATTTTTTTCTTTTGGGTTTAGATTCACTATGAGCAGTATAAAATATAATTACCTTCTCAATAAAGCCAGAACCTGTAGCTCATAACTGTACAGTATTTTTGCAAAAAAAAAAAATCTTTAAAAAGTTTTTAAGAACATGTTAAAATGCCTTTGGTGAATTTCATTCACTGAATTGCACTTTGACATTAGAAAGTGAGGGCTGTACTCTGTAGCACACAGCAAATAAATGACACTAATGATTGTCAACGTTACATTATCTGAGGAAGTTGAAAATTAAAATCTGATCCAGATAGCTGTTGTTTCATTTGCGTTGTGTAAAGACTTGCCTGTCAACTAGCTGTCAGCACCCATTGTGCGCTCTGTGAACAGCTGAGCAGCTATATCACCATCACCTCTCCAGAATCAAGAGTGGCCCCGAGCTGTATTATCATCTGAATGGCAATATAGTATGTCACAACTGGTGTCTGCTTCTTATTAAAGTAAGACATTGATTATTTCTTTTAATGTAGAGTGAGATAGGGAAATTAGAAAAATATGTGTTGCGGTGTATGCTGATGACATTTGGACAGTTAGGAAATTCATTCTAATGTTGCTGGTGAACCAAAGGTGCTGAGGTTTAGGTTTTAAATGAAGTAATAATATAGACTTCAAATTGAGTCTGACTTTATGCTGAAAGGGTATTTTGGCAAATAAAGGTTAAAAAAGTAAATAAGTAACTTGGACTCCAGTGAAACACTGACTGCAGGTTAAAGCACACACACAATGCAAAATGACCTGATAGAAAACATCCCATCAGGTCACGCAGTGCCTTAAGTGTGCCTTCTTATTGCAATGGAAGGCCACCAGAGATGCTAGATTTTTCTGAGAGTTGCAGCTTGCATATGATTTGGCATGCTGATCCCACCGATCTGCATCCCTATTTAATGGTAATGGCAGTGAATACCACATTGTGTGATATGGGTTGGAATATGGACATTTGCCCTGTATCAGAATGTTGGGTTTTCGTGGAGCTGTTGTGGATGATCAGGGTGGTAGGCAGGTACACCGAAAGTACTATGTAACACTATTTTACTTTTACTTTTCATGGAAAATATTGCATGTATGCAGAATTTTGATGGAATGTACTGTTTGGTGGAGAGATGTGACAATGTAGAACTGAAGAAAGTGGTACCCAAGCTACCTAAAGTGAAGCCTTACCTCTCGGTGGAGATTGTTTCTTTTGTAATATCACTCTTTAAATTAAGCATTGTATCTTCAATTCTGTTACCTAGCTACACATTTTCTATGATTTTTAGCATTCATCAAAGGGTTAATTTGTTGATTGGCAGGTTTCATACATAGTAAAAAAGGCCTCAAAACACACAGGAAAAAAAATCATTAAAACATCAAGTTTAAACATTTGTTAAACTTATTTTTCTTTTATAATTTTCAATCCCCTTTTAATAACTTGGTTCAAAATTTGTAGGTATTAAAACTAAGAAATGAAGAGCTTGGTCAAGGGCTTCATAACTAGCATATCTAAAAGAATAATGCTTGTAGGAACCAAATACTTGTACTCTTTCATTAATTAAACTAATGACACTTGCATACACATTCTCTGATCAGTTACGGAAACACTGCTGTCATATATACGTTATCAGCTAACAAATACACTGCTTGTAGTATTTGGATGTTAGGTAACAATCTCACCAGGCATCTGCATTTTGCATCACTGACATGGGAAAAATTGACTATTGGCCAAAATGTATCAGTTTTGAAATTATTTTATACCATCAATAGACAGCTTGAATGTGTTCTTCCCCTGCAAAATCTTCTGATGACAGGCTTCAGACACTAATAATTGTTAACACCATTACTTTATCAGTGCATCTTTTGATCCCTAGGAGCACCTGATCCATTTTATTTTTGCTTAAGTTGTCACATAGAGGGGAGTTTCCTGTTACTCTTTAAATTAGTCTTTCTGTGCCTTTTTAATGCAGAAGAGCCCTTGAAATATTTTTCTGGTCTTAGGGAAACCCTGCAATATATATATTACTATATCTACAGATCACAGTACACTATGTGATGGTCAGTGAAAAGAATACTCCTTACATTGGTGGTCTGTGAGAATAAATGTTCCTTAATTTAGTGGTCATTGGGAAAGAATGTGCCTTAAATATTTGTGGTCATTGTAGAATTCTACCCTCACCCTTTGCAGGCAGCTTAAAAGATAGTTGATGTCAGGTATCTGAGAGACAGAAATTACTCATTGCTCAGGGAATCCTTAGCAGTCTCTAGAGCAGGGGTCTTAAATTGGCGGCCCTCCAGCTGTTGCAAAACTACACCTTTTGGGAGTCATGCTTGTAACAGTCAGCCTTGCAATGCATCATCACAACTCCCAGACAGGATAGTGTGGACCAGTTGGCATTTCCATTCCCCTCTTTTTTTGCTTGTTGGGGTTATATTATATTTTTTTTACTGGTAGGACTTATATCCAGTATGGGTCAGTTCTGGATATGTTATTTAAACCATAAGTATAAATTTGGAATGTCCCCCTTTTTTTTCTTCTCTAACGACTTGGTTTGTCCTTGCAGATATATGAGTTTGTATTTCTCCTGAAGAAGTGAGTGCTATCTTGTAAAACACATTGAGAGATAATGTTCAAGAATTCTACTCTTATGGATTATAAGTCATGTGGTAACCCATGTAACTACCTCTAATTTTCATGTGCATTTTGCTGCAATGTTCTTCTTTTTAGATTTAGAATTTTTTAGGATATGCATTTTGAATAAATTGAAATTTTTATCAATTTCAATCTGTCTCTCAAAGTCCCTTGGGCATTGTTGTTTTGTGTACTAGTATACTGTTTAGGGACTGAGACACATTATGCTAATACACACCAACTACTACATGTATATATAAGGGGTTTATTATAACCCTACCCCATCCTTCCATATTTGTCTCTTTATTACAGAGGGTATACAATGCTATCAATAACATTCTAAGAAGGTGGTGACATGTGGTGATAATTTTGGGAAAGTTACTTTATTTGTCAAAATGATTCCACCTGAACATACATTAATAAACACTTGCAAATTGTGCTGAATGACAGGTAGAAGTAATCCATTGTAAATATACTGTTCCCAAAAGGGAGTGAACAATATAAATATCTTAGCCTGGAAATGGGCTCACTTAACTAGGACAACAGTTTAGCAAAACTTGTTCTCATTTCCTGCTCTCTCTCCATTCTTGCCAACAGCCATTTCTTTGCCTTGTTCCCAGGCTTCCTTAAGTTCTATCTGCATATATGAAGCAAATAATGTTTTCTTTATGACCTCTCCCTCCTCCCCCTGCCTATAATATCTTTTCTTAATGACTGGAGTTCGCTATATCATATAACAAAGAGCACTTCATATTTTCTCTTTTCATTCTTTCTTCCAATATTGTCGATGAGAAGAAAAAATAAATATGAGGGACCACCTACTCCAGTCTGTTATGAGAGACTTTCTGCCTGAGAAGCTGGGAATATACCGGCCAGAGATTGTGTTTTCTCTGTGCAATCTATGCCAAGAGTGTCCAGCCCATACCAGATACTACTGGTAATATTTCTATTGGTACAGTGCTAATTATAATTTTGATATTTCTTTAGAATAGGGAGCTGTTGAAATCACTAAATAAAATCAATTTCCATTGACTTGGTACAGTAGCTGACATGTACTGTACTTAAGTGTCTGACAACTTGAAAAATGCTGTGCCTATTTCCACCCTACTGCATACTTAGAGTGACAAAGGCTTGCACAAAGCAGAATAGGGGAAGCTCCTACTACTCAAGGTACTTTACTCCATCCCTCAGGTTTTTGTTCCCCCACTCATCTTTCTCAGTGTGTTATCCACAAAAAAAACAAACTCACATGTCCAACATACAGTATACAGGTGTGTTCTGTAGTAGACCACTGTTCCACTGCTCCACAGCAGGTCTTCTTCTCTGATGTAATCAGGAACTGACTACAAGAATCAGAAAAAGACAGCCAGCCCCTTGTGATTCACTGTGGCTCATACACTGCAAGATACCCCAAGACCTCCTGACATGCAAAACACAAGTATCCCCGGAGTTGGTGGGAAGCTCAATATGCTATTCTTGCATAGGCAATAATCCAGGAAGTGTTCCCCAAAAAAAGGTGATTAAAAAAATTAGATTGTTAGAGGGAGAAGTAGTGGAATGGAGAAAACTGGGGGGATAGGGTGTAGGTCCACTTTAAATAGGGAAAATTGGCCAGAAATACGCAATTTCAATTTTTCTGAATATGTGTGAGCATTGGAAGCATGGTGACTTTAAAATAAGTACATTCATATCACATACAGGGGTGATTCATTATTCTAAAATTCGGCTTCAATATTTTCTAAAGGTTTTATATTCAGCCTATAGGAAACACGCAGAGAACCTAAATCTATTATAAGCAAGCCAACAGTACAGATAAACAGGGCCATATTTACCATTGGCATAGTAAGTCTGTGCTTATAAATGGTAGCGACAAGGGTTACTTTTCCCTGTATATATTTGTCACATATTTATTTCCCATCATCGGAAGAAATAAGAGTAATGAGTAATTTCTTATGGACTTATTTGCACATTTGTCACAATAGTCTAAGCCTGTTTAAGAGCAATAAAAGAAAGAAAATGATCTGTGTAACAGTGGTGATCCTAGCAGTGCAGGGTTATTTTGAATGTCAAAGAGCTCCAATGATGGCAATTTAACCTTGACAGTAAGTCACTTGGAATTTGAACTTCTGAATATTTAAACAGATCTAAAAAATAAAATAAAATAGGTCACATGTATTTGAATACCAGTCATAGTTTCTGTTTTCTCTAACAATTAAACACTTTCTTAATGATATGAGTTAATTCATTATATTACCTTTATCACTTAATTGACTCTCATCACAAGGTCAATTGTACAAAAGGAACTCACTGTAAACAAAGGCAACATATTTTAATATTTGGTGGACTGTATGTTGAAATACCACCATTTCCCTTCTCCCCAGCTTCAGCGGCTATTCCAGCAGTAAGGATGAACAAAGACATGCTGGTTGGTAAATTAGATCCTGTCTAAATTGGCCCTAGCATGTGTATGCATGTGAGTTAGGGACCTTAAATTGTAAGCTCCTTGAGGGTAAGGACTGATGTGAATGTACATGTAAAGCGCTGTGTAAATTGACAGTGCTATATAAGTCCCTGAAATAAAATAAATTTGGTGATTGTGATCACATGGCTTTAGTTTATCAAACAAAAGCAATGATGATCACCAAGTTAAGTAAGTACTTTGAGATCAGCGTCTTTGTTTATAATCATATACAGTATCTCACAAAAGTGAGTAAACCCCTCACATTTTTGTAAATATTTTATTATATCTTCATGTGACAACACTGAAGAAATGACACTTTGCTACAATGTAAAGTAGTGAGTGTACAGCTTGTATAACAGTGTAAACTCAACACACAGCCATTAATGTCTAAACTGCTGGCAACAAACGTGAGTACACCCCTAAGTGAAAATGTCCAAATTGGGCCCAATTAGCCTCCCCAGTGTAATGTGACTCATTTGTGTTACAAGGTCTAAGGTGTGAATGGGGAGCAGGTGTTTTATATTTGGTGTTATCGCTCTCACTCTCATACTAGTCATTGGAAGTTCAACATGGCACCTCATGGCAAAGAACTCTCTGAGGATCTGAAAAAAAGAACTGTTGCTCTACATAAAGATGGCCTAGGCTATAAGAAGATTGCCAAGACCCTGAAACTGAGCTGCAGCATGGTGGCCAAGACCATACAGCGGTTTAAGAGGACAGGTCTCACCAGGGTCGACCAAAGGAGTTGAGTGCATGTGCTCAGCGTCATATCCAGAGGTTGTCTTTGTGAAATAAATGTATGAGTGCTGCCAGCATTGCTGCAGAGGTTGAAGGGGTGGGGGGTCAGCCTGTCAGTGCTCAGACCATATTAGCCAGAAGGAAGCCTCTTCTAAAGATGATGCACAAGAAAACCTGCAAACAGTTTGCTTTAGACAAGCAGACTAAGGACATGGAGTACTGGAACCATGTCCTGTGTGTCAGGAACCATGAATCAGACTGAGACAGAAGTGCAATAAAAATCACACTTTTTAGTAAAATGGTACAAACAGGGAAAACATAGTCAAAGCTTAGCCAGGGTTCGGTAACCAGAACGGGTAGTCAGATAAAGCCAGTTAAACAGGAATCCAGAGATCAGCGTAGTAGAGGCAGCAAACAGGATCAGGAACCAGAAGGGAAGTCAGCTAGGCAAAGTTTTTAACAGGAAAACACAGCAGAGAGTATCCAGATATGTTGATCAGACGAAGGCATAGGAGATCTGATCCAGGCAGTTTAAATAGCCAGCAGGGCTAGCTGACAAGCAGGAAATGAAGACCGGGTAAGTCACTGTGGAATGAAGAGTACTGACAATTAACCGACAGCTGAGCACTAGAGCTCTGAGAAGGGAGGGCTGAGCCCAGCCCTGACACTGTGGTCTGATGAGCCCAAGATACACTTATTTGGTTCAGATGGTGTCAAGCATGTGTGGTAGCAACCAGGTGAGGAGAACACAGTTGCCTACAGTCAAGCATGGTGGTGGGAGTGTCATGGTCTGGGGCTGCATGAGTGCTGCCAGCACTGGGGAGGTACATTTCATTGAGGGAACCATAAATGCCAACATGTACTGTGACATACTGAAGCAGAGCATGATCCCCTCCCTTCAGAGACTGGGCCGTAGGGCAGTATTCCAACATGATAACGACCCCAAACACACCTCCAAGATTACCACTGCCCTGCTAAAGAAGCTGAGTGTAAAGGTGATGGACTGGCCAAGCATGTCTCCGGACCTAAATGCTATGGAGCATCTGTGGGGCATCCTCAAACAGAAGGTGGAGGAGCGCGTCGTCATGGAGGAGTGGAAGAGGACTCCAGTGGTAACCTTTGAAGCTCTGGTGAACTCCATGCCCAAGAGGGTAAGGTAATTCTGGAAAATAATGGTGGCCACACAAAATATTGACACTTTGAGCCCAATTTGGACTTTTTCACTTAGGGGTGTACTCACTTTTGTTTCCAGAGGTTTAGACATTAATGGCTGTATGTTGAGTTATTTTGAGGGGACAGCAAATTTACACTGTTATACAAGCTGTACACTCACTACTTTACATTGTAGCAAAGTGTCATTTCTTCAGTGTTTTCACATGAAAAGATATAATAAAATATTTTAAAAAATGTGAGGGGTGTACTCACTTTTGTGAGATACTGTGTATGTGATCATGCACCAATATAAAACAATAATGAACTACACAAAAAACTATTCTGTGTCTTTCCTTTGTGTTCTTTTGTTTTGCGTATTTTGTTTTTATTCAAGTTTTTTACGGTATAGAAAAAAAGGTGCAAAAATAGTAATATTAACATTTTAAGGAGCTGTTAATGTTTCCTTTTTGCCATTTTATGTGTACATTTTACATGTATTTTATTATTATTTAAGTTTTAAAAATCATCAAAACATTCCCTATTGTGAAAAAAAAACCCATTGGGCTACTTAAGTTGTTTGTGGCATGGTCCTATAATACCTATAAGGGCTCAGTAGGCAGGCATGGTCAGCACTGACAAGGATTTCTGCCGGAGGTGGATTAAATGTTTCACAGGATGCAGCTTCAGGAGTAAGTAGGGGGTGTTGGTGAAGGTTGGTTCAAGGGAGGTGGTGTGGATTAGAGGACTTGATTATAAGTGCAAAGGGTTAAGGCAGCCCATTCATTTGAATGGAGGCATGTGCATCACAATGGACTAGTAAAAGCACCTGCGCTATTTTTCTTGATAGAAACATAGAAAAGTGACCAGTAGTAGTCCATCGAGTCTGCCCATTTTTTTGTGTTTTTTTAGTTAACTTTGTTGTCTGAGCATAGACCTATGTTTTCCAAAACATGTTTGAAGCCATTTACTGTTGACTGCCTAACTACCTCTGCTGGTAGTTTATTTCAAGCATCAACTACCATTTCAGTAAAATAATACTTTCTAAGATTAGTTTTGAACTTTCCTCCAGTTAGTTTGAGGTCATGTCCCAGTGTTCTTGATTTTGGTTTTTATTGAAAAGACTGCCTTCCTGAACCTTATTCACCCCCTTGATGTATTTGAAGGTTTCAATCATGTCTCCCCTTTCCTTTCTTTCCTCCAGACTGTATATATTAAGTTCCTGAAGTTGATCTCGATATGTTTTCTCCCCCAAACCTTTCACCATTTTTGTTACTCATCTCTGAACTCGTTCTATTTTATCAATATCTTTCAGTCAGTGAGGTCTCCAGAACTGCACACAGTATTCTAAATTAGTTCTCACTAAAGATCTATATGGGGGAATGAGGACCTCCTTCCTCCTGCTGGTGATCCCTCTAGTGATACATCCTATAATTCTATTTGCTTTTCCCACTGCCTGGTCACACTGTTTGCTCATTTTGCAATCTTCTGAAATAAATACCTCAAAATCTTTTTCCTCTGTCGCATTGGCTAACACTGTATCCCCAATGCTGTACTCTAAAGGGATTGATGCAGCATTTTGTTACCATACATTGTTGTGTGCTGCAATGCAGACGCATTGCAAGCAGGTTTCTTTAATGCGTTTGGGGAACATTCAGAATACAAAGAAACACAATACACTAATGCGTGCATGGCATGTTAAAGTGGTTGTCAACTTGTGCATATCTCCTAAACCTGTATGGTTCAGGAGATATACAGTGTTGAAGCTGTGCCGACGTCATTTCGGCACATGGGCAGTGAAGGATTGGCCTGTGTGCCGTTCCTCCACTGCGACCGTGCTGTGACTGGCGGCTCCTGCGCACGTCACGCGATTCCGGCCAGTCACATCGCCGGAGTCGCGGCCCCGGAAGGAAGAGGGGTAGAAGATGGACGACTCCAGCAGAGGGGACATCGCTGGATGCCGCAGGCTTCGTTTGCAGGTAAGTAGCCCATTATGTTTCTACTTTAAAGAGGGACATAGAGGAAGTAAACCCCATCTGGGGTTACTTCCTCTTTAACGTGTGTTGCTACGGGGCTCTTAGATTTCGCTCCAATTTTGCCAATGTAGTTTGAATGACAATCGTTTATATCTTTGGGACTATACAGATGTATTTTTCTGGTCACCATCATCTCCTCTTTTACAGTCAGCCTAGTTATAGATTCATTTATTCACATGGTGACGGCCAGCTGCTCAGTGTGCAATGGGTTGCCCTCAAGTTTTATGAAGTTTGACTGCATATTTCAACCATTCCAGAACCCCACCTATAGCAGACCAAGGCATACAAAGTGATGTTTGGCAGGAAAGTTTCCTTTAATGAACTGGGCAAGGAATAATAGCAATGAGTAAGATGTTGAAATTGTCTGGATTTAGTTATGTCTGAGGCCAACCTTTATTTTCACGTTTTGTGCTAGTCATTCTCTCTATCACACCCTTATGCATTCATACTAAAAGCATTAAGAAACCATGTTAGTGAATGAATTGTTTGAATATGTGAGAAATTATTCATTACTATAAATCATGTCTTGACAACAGCCTTGTACCACGATAATCAAAATTACATTGTGAAAAAGTATGTTATAAATATTGCTTCTTAGAGTGGAACTTCACCCTCAAGGGGAAGTTCAACTCTTCTTCCTTCTACTATGGCACATTTGTTATAAAATTTGTTTGGGGGGGGTACCTAATTCTGATAGATTGCTGGGGCAGAAGTTCTCCTCCCCATCTCCCTGCCTGCAGCCTTCTGGGACACATCACATGTCTCAGAAGGCTGTGGGACCATTCACAAAGTGCAGCCTGACTTGCGCATGTGCACTGAGCAGCCGGCTGCGAAGCCGCAAGGAGTCACACCCAACTGCCCACAATTAAAATGCTGGCGTCAGGGACTGAAGACTGGTGAAGAACAGGCCCAGGGGAGGACAGGACTGGATTGTGGGACAGGTAAGTATCCGTTTATATGTAGCTGCTGACTTTTAATTTTTCCAGAACTGGCTGAAGCTCCTCTTTAACTGAATTTAGCAAAAAATATTATATGAATGTTGACTTAAAGTGTATATCAGGCCAAAAATAGCAAGATAAAAGTGAATAGCCTATTTAAAGATAAAATAACAAAAAATAGCTTTTGCTGTAATATTCAGCTTCAGTCCAGAGATTTCCCTTGTGGTATACAGTATACTTATGTTATTAGATGTCCTCAGTCTGATGGCCAGCATCATTGTCAGCACATGAACTTGCTCTTTGTACTGCTTCTTCCTCTCACACTCCAGCCCCTCTATATAAAGACTACAAGAGGCTGATGCCAGGACATTTTCAGGTACTTACACTGCTAACATTTAAATATACATTTATTAATGTATTATTGAGCACAGAACTCAGAGTTCAGCTTTTTATATTACCTTAAAGTGGTTCTAAAGACTTAACCACTTGCCGACCGCGTCGCGTAGATTTACTGCTGCAAAGTAAACAGTCATCTTTCAACCACTTGCCGACCGGCGTCTGACGGCAGCAAAGTGGCTCGATATCGTAAACCACCGTCATATGACGGCGGCTGCGATATCTCTCACTGTGAGCGCGCGTGCGCCACCGGAGGCGCGCTCACTGTGTTCGGGGGGGGCCAGGGAGCGGGTTGGGCAGACTCGATCGCTGCCGGCTACCTGCGATGCTCCCCCCCAGCAGTGAAAGAACGGAGGTCCGTGTAAGTAAGCACGGATCTCCGTTCTGTTAGAGGGGGAAGGGCGGTGATCACAGGCTTCCTCTTTATGGAAGCCGTGATCACCTCCTCCTTCCCTCAGCCAGGGCAGCCCACACACAGTTAGAACACGCCCAGGGAACACAGTTAACCCTTAGAGCGCCCCCTGCAGGTTAACCCCTTCACTGCCAATGGCATTTACACAGTAATCAGTGCATTTTTATAGCACTGATTGCTGTATAAATGGTCCGACATGTCCGCTGCAATATCCCGGTACCGCTAAAAATCACAGATCGCCGCCATTACTAGTAAAGAATAAAAAAAAATAAAAACCCCAGAAATGAATTCTCATAATCCGGCAACACGGCAACTTTTGCGCAAACAAATCAATAAACGTTGATTGCATTTTTTTTTTACCAAAAATTTGAGGAAGAATATAAATCGGCCAAAACCAATGGAAAAAAATGTTTTTATATATTTTTTGGATTTGTATTTTAGCAAAAAGTAAGAAATTTAGTTTTTTTTGCAAAATTATTGCTCTTCTTTTGTTTATAGCGGCGATCAGAAATGACGCAGAGGTGATCAAATACCACCAAAAGAAAGCTCTATTTGTGGGGAAAAAAAAAAAAGGACGCAAATTTTGTTTGGGTACAGCGTCGCACGACCGCGCAATTGTCAGTTAAAGCGACGCATTGCTGAATCGCAAAAAGCGCTCTGGTCCTAAAGTGTGAAATCCTTCCAAGGCTGAAGTGGTTAATTGTTACAAAGAACAAAGAATATAACAGAATATGTAAAAAGGAAATCAAGGACGCAAAAATTCACAACGAACGACAGATTGCAAAAGATAGTAGGACAAACCCCAAAAAATTCTTCAAATATAAACTTCTTAAAAAACCCCAAACAGGATGATAGAAAACGTTAGACAGCAAGCAACACTTAAAAACGCAGGAACTAAAGGAAAAATGTATAAGACAATATAAGAAACAAGAAACATTGTTAATTGGTGAAGTCGGAACCTTCCTAAAGTGTGAAATCCTGGTCTCGCGAAAAACGCTAAGTCGTTACGCAGCGAAATTGACTGTTAACGCGCCAGCACGCTGCGACATGGGTTTGTTTTAAACGCAGGAAAAAAAAAAAAGGGGTGTTTATCTCGAAAGAAAACCACCATAAACTAGTGGAGACGCAGTAAAGACTAGCGGCGATATTTGTTTTCTTCTCGTTATTAAAACGTTTTTTTTG
>BLSH010363518.1:716173-731375 GCA_018402905.1 Glandirana rugosa | reverse complement strand
TGCTCCCACCCGTGTTCTCCACACCCCTACATTCTCTGCGCCCCCATACTCTCCGTGCCTCCCAGTAAATATGTCATGGGCTGCTCAGTCTAAAATGACTGGGCCTATTTTTTTGTCCCAGTCCGGGTCTGCCCTCAACAGTATATTCCTCCCAGCAGCAACTGAACCCCCCTACCCCAGCAACAAGAGATCCTCCAGCAGCCAGCATCAATGAACCCTCCAGCAGCCAACAACAGTAGATCCCTCCCAGCAACAATTTACCCTCCTCCAAGCAACAATAGATGCTCCAGCAGCCAGCATCAATAGACCCTGCAGCAGCCAACAAAGATAGATCCCTCCCTCAATACTAGATCCATCCCAGTAACAATTGATACCCCCCACAGCAACAAAAGATCCTCAAGCAGCCAACATTAATAGACCCTCGAGCACACCTCAGCACCCATGCATTCAGTGCTGGAGGTGCCGGAACTGCATTCCCCACGTTCACCCACATTCTCGCTGAAAAATAAGCCCTGTATATACTATATACAGAATATGAGAATGCTAGTCCAGGACTAGTCTTATACATATGTCATGGCAGGGCCGTTTTATCGCCACAATTTAGCCAAAAGGGGAGGCTAGGCTCACTGAAAAGGGGTTGCCTAACATTTCAAATGCGATAAGATCAGTAAAATGAGAAATCTAAATTAAAAATACATCTGTTCAGCTGGAATTTAGCACTTTGCCACACTTGTATGAAAAATCATGCACATTTTAATATGACGCTGTTTTACTGATAAAACTATAGTTATTCAAGATGTACACACACTGTATATTTCTCTTCTTACTTCTTGTATATTTTTTGTACTGTAAAACACAGAACTTAAAACCTTGAATTTTACTATTTTATTTTAAAATTAAAATATTATATTTCAAAGGACAGATGGGTTTTTGGTGAAACGAGAAGACTGTGATTGTAATATACTGTAATATATCATTTAAAAGCCACCAAGAAACATGTTTATAACAGATAACTACCTACTTTATTCATGATGAATTATGTGTAATAAGCAATTATAGGACTGCTGAGCTCAGAAGAATAGAGGTCATTTAACAGAACAGAGTTCAATTCCTTTACACTATCGTTACCTAATTTTTATAGTACCCCATTGTCCCTAACTGCTGCACATAGCCTCTTCTCTTTCAATAGAGGTGTGCAGGTCTGAACGGAGAAAAATGTAGATTGCATGATGCAAAAGGAGCTTCAACTATTCTGCTGTATGTAAAGTGTAAGCTAACTGTCACCATGCATACAATGGATGGAGTGGATGCAGACACAAAATTTTCAAGAGTGACACGTCTTGGACTGCATACCATTTGTGCAGCAAATTCAAAAGAAGTGTAAAAAGTGCTTAATAATTTAATTAAATTCTTTCAACATATTCTTATTTTTAAAATGAAATCCATGTTTTCTCCTGAAATTTGTCTTTAAATGGGGTCTGTACTATTCACATAAATCTGTAGACCTCCCTATATGATCTTCAAGATTGGGTAGGTCGGCAAAAATCATAGAAAATGTCAAAGAAAGCATATATAAGATTTAATTGTATAAATACTGTCTAAATAAGATCATAGCTTTACTTTTTAGGTCTCATGCACACTGGGCCCCTGTGCCTCAGTTTTTGTGCTGGCACATGTGTACCATCCAGCCTTTCTGCAAGAACTGGACATTCTGTATATTCATCCCTGGATGAATATGGCCCTAAACTTTAGTACCACTCAGTACAGCATCCGGCTTCATCCAGTCACTGCATTTTTAAGCCTCTGTTAGACATTTACAGGCCATTGGCAGTGGGGCTGGACTGTGCACCAGTGCCTTCTGTCCGCATGAAAATTTTAGGGACTCACAGGAGCTAAATAGTCAGTGTGCATGAGGCCTTCATATTAACCAGTGGCCCCTCTCCAATCGCTAGGTCATTCAAACCCCCCACCCCGTCACTCGGACAATTGCCAAACAGACCCCCCTCCTCGACGTTCGCCCATCGGCACATCGGTCCCGCACTTACCCCATCCAGGCCGCAGGCAGCTTCGGCGGCTTCCCCGTGCATCTCCTCCTCGGCACCTCCCCCCCTACTCCCAGCCAATACGGTCGCTTCTCCTCTCGGCCAATCAGGAAGCGGGTCTTAAGAAGCAGGAAGAGAATAGTGAATATTAATTCACTATTGTCACACAACTGGGTGGGCTCAGGGCACAGTGCCCTGCGCCCTGAGCCCACCCTTTTTTTAAAGCCAATTAGAGCCTCAGGTTCTAATCATGTGCTTAAAAAAAAATAACCCCCATTGAAATGTCTGGTGCCCTGCATGTAGATTAGGGGCTGGGGGCATGGATTGAGGGGCGTTGCCCCTGTGCCCCTAATGGAGCGGCCGCCACTGGTATTAACTCTTCTCTAGCCAACTTGAAGGTGTCTTTTTTGTAGACAGCAAGGACTCCAAGGATAGGATCTTCAACTGGAAAGTAGGATTGGTCGTCTCCTGACAGGACTGTAATTTGCTGGATCAAGTAATATGTATGGCTTAGAGACTCTGTCACCGCTTAGAAATTTACAGGTACAGTAAAAACATAGAAAATCAACTTATTTGCAACATTGTTATTTTTCCCTAGCACAGCCCTCTCTCCTTACATGTCACAGAACTCTCCTCCTCTTGTAATATGTTTAATTACTGTGTGTACTTGCCCATCACCTCTGTCCCTACTTTTAACTCTCTAGGGAGGGGTGAAGGGGAATACTATATGTAGCGCACCCCTACAGAGCCGCTAGTGAATTTTGGTCTTATTTTCCCCGTAGTGTACACACAGACAGGCACACAGCATTTTCTTGATTCTTCCACTGGCTCATAAAACAGTCTAGGGGTTCTTTTAGCTTTTTTTATTTTTTATAATTCTTTATTTATTGGTATGCGTCAAAATAACACAACAAGACAATATGAATGGGTACAACTAGGAATCTTTGAACAACTGATTCTTATGGCTCACTAGCCTAACCATGAGAGTGGTAGGCAAATAAATTGGGTACGTTTTCACCTGCTGGGAGCGGGTCTGATGCAACACATATGATGATGGATACCTTACGGTGTCTTTTCTTAATTAGGACATCACTGGGAATATCATCAAATTTTTTTAGTTGTTTAACCACTTCCTTACTGGGCACTTAACCCCCCCTCCTGCCCAGACCAATTTTCGGCTTTCAGCGATGTCGCATTTTGAATGACAATTGCGTAGTCGTGCGACGTTGTACCCAAACAAAATTTGCGTCCTTTTTTCCCCCACAAATAGAGCTTTCTTTTGGTGGTATTTGATCACCTTTGCGTCATTTCTGATCGCCGCTATAAACAAAAAAAGAGTGACAATTTTGCAAAAAATAACAATATTTTTTACTTTTTGCTAAAATACAAATCCAAAAAAAAAAAAAAAAAAAATTATTCATCAGTTTTGGCAGATGTATATTCTTCTACATATTTTTGTTAAAGAAAATCGCAATCGGCGTATATTGATTGGTTTGCGCAAAAGTTAACAAACTATGGGAATTGATTTATGGCATTTTTATTATTTTTTTTTTTTTACTAGTAATAATGGTGATCTGCGATTTTTATCGGGACTTCGATATTGCAGAGGAAATGACGGACATTTTTTATACATTTTTGGGACCAATGACATTTATACAGCGATCAGAAATTTAAATATCCACTGATTACTGTGTAAATGTCATTGGCAGGGAAGGAGTTAACACTAAGGGGTCAGTGAAGGGGTTAACTGTGTTCCCTGGGTGTGTTCTAACTGTGTGGGGGATGGGCTGGCCGGGCCATAACAGATCTAACAGATCCCAGTGACAGGGATCAGTAGATCTGGTATGTCCCCTGTAACAGAACGGAGAACTGCCGTGTTTACACCGGCGGTTCCCCGTTCTGCAGCTCTGTCAGGCGATCGCGGGTCTCGAGCGGACATGGAGTCCGCCCGACCCACGGGCACGCCGGGAGCTATCCCGGCATTTCAGATCCATGCTGGAGCCGTACTTCGGCAATAGCATGGATCTGGAGGGGTTAAAGAGGACTGCTATTGGACTCTTGTTTTTTTTCTTGACATTTCAATTGTATTATCTTTTATATTTTTTATATTTTCTTTGCATATGGAATATTAAATATATTCGATCATTACATTTTTGTATTGAACACTGAATTAATTAGGTGTTATTGTTGCGCTACTGTGAATTTTGCTATATATGCACTTTGGTATATATACGTTTCATTTTCACTGGCTTTAATGGTTGTAAGTAGCAGCATTAATAGAAAAAAACCCTGGTTGCGGGACTTTGGAGGTAGTGACACAGAACAAGATTAGTTAGTAAAAAATTAGAAATTTGTTGATACATATAATAAAAAGATAAAAACATAGGGAAAGAAGGGGGAAAGGGTGAGGTGTATGTGTAACCACTACTACAAACAACTAATGCCTGGTGTTCAAATGAAGATTACAAGAACATACATTGCACAATTAACAAAGTTACACATGTATATATGTTACATTCCTACATTCCGCAGTCCTACACATGAGGAAGAAGAGCCCAACGCGTTACAGGTCCAAGCCTTTCGTCAGGGGCTTTGATGCAGAGAATTGAATTATTGTTGTTTGACATTAAATTTGTCTACTAGCAATATGTAGATGTCTCAGAACATTGTGTGCAATTGGTGCAGTTCTTATTAATAATTGACACTAACTAATCTTGTTCTGTCACTACATCCAAAGTCCCGCAACCAGGGTTTTTTTTCTATTGTAGCTGATTTGGGATTGGTGGTGTTCACAGACACCCAGTGCCCCTCTGGGGATCTACTATAAATAGCAGCATTGGTTGTAATTTTTCTTTGTTATTTGGAGCATGGGAGATCACTATTATATATCAATTTACCTACTAGCCTATTCTAATTAGGAGGGTGCTACGTCTAGAATTTCACTTGAGTGACATTCTTGAGTGAGTGCAGCACTCAGCAGAGGTTTCCAGCCTCATGGATGTCTACACAAGGGAAACCTTTACAGGTAAATAACATGCATAAAGTTTTCTGTTGTTACATTTAAAGATGAACTTCATTCAGGTATAAAATATACAAAGTAATGCATCTCACTATTAATAAGTACATCATTAAATGTACAAGAAGTGTAAGTACTTTTATTTGGTCTCATATTAGTCTCAGTACAGCATAGCTCAGACTAGAAACAGGAGTAACAGCACAATACTAGGGGGAGTATAACTGGGGGACTCCATAGTGGAGAAGGATCTGGGGGTTTTGGTAGATCATAAGCTTATTAATGGCATGCAATGCCAAGCTGTGGTTTCCAAAGCAAGCAAAATCCTTTCTTGTATTAAGAGAGGTATGGACTCCAGAGAGAGAGAGATCATTTTGCCCCCCTGTACAAATCATTAGTAAGACCTCATCTGGAAAATGCAGTTCAGTTTTGGGCACCAATTCTCAAAAAGGATATCAGGGAACTGGAGAAAGTGCAGAGAAGGACAACCAAACTAATAAGAGCAATGGAAGAGCTCAGCTATGAGGAAAGATTAGAGGATCTGAATTTATTCTCTCTTGAGAAGAGGAGATAAAGAGGGGATATAATTAACATGTACAAATATATAAGTGGTCCATATAGTGAACTTGGTGTGGAGTAATTCACTTTAAGGTCATCACAAAGGACAAGGGGGCACTCTTTACCTCTAGAGGAAACAAGATTTCATCTCCAAATATGGAAAGGTTTCTTCACAGTTAGAGCTGTGAAAATGTGGAATAGACTCTCTACAGAGGTGGTTTTGACCAGCATGGCAGATTGCTTTAAAAAAGGCCTGGATTCTTTCCTTAATGTAAAGAATATAACTGGGCACTGACATTTTTAGGTAAAGTTGATCCAGGGAAAATCCGATTGCCTCTCAGGGGATCAGGAAGGAATTTTTTCCCCTGCTAAAGCAAATTGGATCATGCTTTGTAGGGTTTTTCTTCCTCTGGATCAACTGTGGGTGAAGGATTGTATACAGGATTGTATGGTTATATATCATTTTTCTATTTTTTTTTTTTTTTTGAACTAGATGAACTTGTGTCTTTTTTCAACCTGACTAACTATGTAACAATGACCTATTCAGCTGTGCTTAATGTAGAGCGAAGTGATTGAGACAAGCTTATTAGTGTGCTGCGTCTACTTTCACCATACAAACAGACGCAAAGTAAGGGAAAAGACCTGCGAGTGTTACTGAAGTGCAGAAAAGTCAAATTTTTTCCTTGCCAGATCAGGTTCTTCTCTGTGGCAGAACTGTATTAATCTCAGGACTGGATGGACAGAAACTGGCAGCTCCCATATACGCATTTTATCTGTGTATTTATTTTTTCTGTCTGAAGATTAGTAAAAGGTTCTTATTGACAATATTATCCTCCAAAAAAAAGTTTTTTTTTTAGACGGATGACATTAATGGTTAGTTCCTGAGATAATACTCAACCAGTGGCTTAAAGTGAACCTGTTCTTGGCCAATGCAGTGCAAAGCATAAGGTTCAGTTGAATCTCTCCTTCTCTGTGAAATATACCTTCTCACCAGTCTGCTCAGCTGTTGGGAGCAGGGTAAGTCGCTCTGCTTAAAGCGGAGTTCCACCCAGAATTTTTTTTTTTTTGGCATCCACTCTTTTAGTATTAAATAGATGTAACCTTTTTTTTCCTTACATTCAAACTGCCTAGTAATTACATGTATTTTTTACTCACAATTTTGTTTCTCTCACTGCTGGACCTTTCAATTTTAGGTGAGGGCATCTGAAGCCCATCCTGGGTCTCATGGCATCTCTTCCTGAAAGAAGTGCATGGTGGGTAACCATCATGCACTCCTCGATCTCGGTCTGCCTTAAATCACATCATTTCCTGTCTGGAAATAACACGATTTTACAGTACAAGGAAGCCCACTGACTCCTGGGAAATGATGAGTCACATCTCCCAGGAGGCCAGGCGAAGCAGGAAGTGAGGAGAAGAGCCTAGGACCTAAAAGGGGCAGATTACAGAGACCACCTAGCAACAAGCGACTTAGGGTAGGTATAATATTTTTTTCCTTCAAAGGTAAGTCTATATAGGCAAAGGACTTGAATGATGTAAAAAAAAAAAATTCTGGGTGGAACTCCGCTTTAAGTTATGAGTTGCTCAAGTTCTGGCTTACACAGGGCTATGCACTCTCCTGTGTGATAGCACTGATGCTTGGTGAATTCCTGGGGGGCAAAGGAAAGGTGAGCATATGCTTCTGGGGAGGGGGGAGGATTAAATGAAATCTGTTGCTTTGCAATGCATGATCCAAGCTTATGTAAACCTAATCGATAAAATCTTATATAAGTTTTAAAATGTTAATGCAATGGCTAAAGCTGGCCATACATTGTACAATTTTCTTTTTCAATTTCCTTTAGATTTACCTTCAACTATGTGGTGCAAGGGCCTGCCTGATTGCAACTAAGGTTGTAAGTGTTTAGGTTTGACCTCATATTATCCACTTCAGCCCCGGAATGATTTACCCCCTTCCTGACCAGAGCACTTTTTGAGATACGGCACTGCGTTGCTGTAACTGTCAATTGCTCGGTCATGCGACGTTGTACCCAAACAAAATTTACATCCTTTTTTCCCACAAATATAGCTTTATTTTAATGGTATTGATCACCTCTGCAGCTTTTATTTTTTGCGCTATAAACTAAAAAAGGGCGTGAATTTTGAAAAAAAATAACATTTCTTTTTACTTTTTGCTATAATAAATATAAAAAAAAATGCAAAAAAAAATTCTTCCCAGTTTAGGCCAATATGTATTCTACATATTTTTGGTAAAAAAAACAAAATCCCAATTAACGTATATTTATTGGTTTGCACAAAAATGATCATGTCTACAAAATAGGGGATACATTTATGGCATTTTTATTATTATTATTTTTTTTTACTAGTAATGGTGGCGATCTGTGATATTCTGGCAGACAGATCGGACACTTTTGACACTTTTTTGGGACCATTGACATTTATACAGTGATTAGAGCTAAAAATAGCCACTGATTACTGTATAAATGTCATTGGCAGGGAAGAGGTTAACACTAGGGGCATTCAAGGGGTGAAATGTTCCCTAGGGAGGTGTTTCTAACTGTGTCGGGGCTGGACTGACAGGGAATAGAGAGAGATCACTGTTCTGGATTACTTGGAATAGCAGATCTCTCTCTACTCCCCTGACAGAACGGAGATCTGTCTGTTTACATTGACAGATCCCCGTTCTGTCTCCCTGTGGAGCGATCACTGGTAGGCGGCGGTTATCACGGCCATCGGCCACGCGCATTGGCTCCAGCATTGTGCCGCGGACGCGCGCGTGTGCCCCCAATAGCTCTTAAAGCGGTCGACATACAATGATGGCGATTTGTGCAACCCGTGCCAACCTGCCACAGTACAACTGCGGCGGTGGCTGGTCGGCAAGCGGTAAAATGGTTTTGGTAAAGCAAAAGAAAAATTGTACAAGAACATTGTATAATTTATGGCCAGCCTTTCAATTTCAATATTTTTAAATCTGCAGATTTCTCCTAATTTCTTCCTTGCATTGTCACATATGCTTCTGATAAAGATGTGGCTATTTCAACACACATCAAGCAGGCATGGTCTACTATTGTCATCAGGAACCCACTCTAAGAAGTGCCAAGAAGCAATTGCTGGAGTGCATGTACTGCAGACAGGAAGTGGGTTCAAAGAGGCTGCAGAAATTCAGCAACAAAGGAAAAAAAGTGAAAATGATATTTTATTTTGGAAAATGACCATTTTATGATACACAGTGCTTTATTTAACTAATGGCTGCATTTACTGTATAACTCAGCAGGGTGGCATTAAAAATCTCAAACGCCATGTGACCCGCCCTTCATCCACTCATAGAGTTTTCTGTATTGTTAAAGTATAACTTCACTTTTGTAGAGAAAAAACATACCCCTCTGAGTGATCTATGTAAATTACAGGGATTATAACAAACTTTGTTGCAGATTCCTACCTTTTGTTATTCTGAAGAAATCCCTCTGTGTTTCTCTGTGCCTCTGTTCTGAGTGGGTCTAATGGGAGGGGTTTCATAATTAACTGTCAGGTGTGCAGCTGTTGAGCACTAATGAGGAAATCTGCTGGGCCTGCCTCCCTTTAGATGTGCTCCTGTTGAAAGTATCTCTCCAAAAATGACATTTTTGTTGCAGGGGATGCCTGAAATCTGACTTGTATCTTAGTGCAGACTTCTGGGAAAACTGGTGAGCCAATCACACAAACAGGAAATTATGTTTCTGGGGAGTGGTCAGTACACATTCTTTTTACAGAACAACTCCAGGTAACCATATTGCAATGCATTCTCAGAAAATTACAGAGCTGCAGATTTAAAAGGAAAGGTAATTTTTAATGACAATCAATTACAATATGATTAGTGTCGCAATTATATGCGTTATATTATTTTTTCTTTACTTGCTATTTTTTTTCCCCATGAAAGTGGTGTTACCCTTTAAGCAGAGAAAACTCTGTGACATTCTACCATGCATTTTATGAATGGGCTGTAAAATGCAGGCTGCATTATGGAGTAACTTTGGTGAATATAGCAGAGATCAAATAGTGGCTTTCACTCTCTCTTTTCTTAAAGTCACTCAGTTGGGGGGGGGGGGGGTTAAGTTTATTTTAGGCTGCATGACTAAGCTGTGCTTATATTGTCACTTCTGTTGTTAATAAAAACATAAAAAAATCACCTTGGGTGCTACACAGATCAGCCAAATTAGGTTACACCTGTTTATAGCCAAATAAACCCTTGTTTATAGACAAGTCAGGCCTACCAGGGTGGTCTGATTTCTAAAGGCGACCTTGCACATGAGGACCCTGTAGTAGAAATACATTACTGATACCAGTGAAATGCCTGGTGCCCCCATTTTTTTTTAAGCGGAAATCCAGCTTACACCTAACTAGCCGTAACCCCCCCTCCTAACACCTAGGGGGTTATAGCAAATGGATTTCCCCAAACTGGTCATTGTGCTGAACCTGTAGGAGAATAAAAGAACCAGTAGAAGAGTGGGTTTGATAATAAAGTTGGCAATGCCTCCACCCAGGACAGAGGGGATTCCCTTTCTGGGAAGTTAATCAGTAATCTAATCAAAGTAATTTGGAGCAGAAGAACTACTGCAACCAGCACATAACATTAACCATAAGAATATAGATGCACACCAGTAGGGAAATAATACAAGCTTTATAATAGTACATACATCCAATGTGTTTGAAAAAACATTCCTCTGCTATTTTTTAACCTGAAAACGCCGGCGTTAAAAATGCCGGTTAACGTCGGTACGGCGTTAATGCGCGTTAGTGAGCTTTTTGCTGGCTCAGCGTCAAAACCAGCATAACGCTACAGCCTCGGAACGCGCTGGCCGTGGGTTCTACTTTCAGCTCACTAACGATGACACCATCTACAGCTCAAAAATGTTGGCGTTTTTATGGGGCCATTGAATAACATGGAGAGCTGAAAAAAAAAATGCTAAAAAACGTCCGTGTGTATGTTCTGGAATTGACCATTGACCTGTACCAGTATTCTGTTCTTCAAAGATCTGATTTTCAACCGCTACTACATGATCTATACCTTTTGTCATGCAGCGTTATATTAAATCTTTGTTAGATTAGGAAAAACACACTTCATTCCAGCCATGTATTATCCCTTTATAAATTTTGGATTTCTTAATATAAGTCTAATGCAATTATGGATTAAATCTGGAAGAATGCTGAATGTATATTTCACAAACTGCCAATAATTTGTGGTACGACGCAAGAAGCCAAAGTTCTAAAGAGATCCTGAATTTCACACCCAGGTCTGGCCATTATAACCTTCTTCCTCTCGTCTAGACATCTGATACTGCTAATGTGGTATTGAGATGGCTAACAGAACGTTAAGCCAGCTTGGCATGGTTTGTTTCAACATGGCCACGGTCCTGGGAATCTCCGTTTTTTCATTTGTGCTTCCTTAGCAACTCAGTAGCATGAAAACAAATCACGACCACAAATTATTAAAAAAAGGCATGTGTGAACACCATAGGCCACAAAAGCCTATTAGACTTTTCAGATGTTAAAATGCAAAAGCAAACATTATACCAATAATACTAGAATAAAGGAAAAGGAGGGTAGATTTCAACCGTAGAGATCTTATCTTGATTTTTCTATACCACATTGGTTAAGTGATGCAAGGATTCTGAATGGTTTCCATTTACAAGGGCCAGTGTTGATGGCTTTTGCTTATGTGTATGAATGTGAGTTAGGGACTTTAGATTGTAAGCTCCTTGAGGGTAGGGACTGATGTGAATGTACAATGTATATGTAAAGCGCTGCGTAAATTGACATCCCTATACAAGTACCTGAAATAAAATAAAAATAAAAAAATGTAAGAACTTCTTCGGTCCCCAGTCAAGTCAATGAAAATGCTTGAAGCAGAGGTCAAATTATCAGTTAATTACTAAAAGAAGAAAACATCCAGATTTTGTGCCAGGATTTAATAACTGGAATGAAAGAACACTCAAAATTTGATCTCTGTTCTGTTTCCTATTAGCTCAAGCTGGTAACCATGTACATGCACTTCACGAGTAATCAATCGCTGTGCGGGGAGGTGGAAATCTTTAGGAGGTCAGGGAGGTAATGTGGCCTCAAGAAAATTTCAGTTTTGTTTACTGGTCACCTGTAAGTAGATCTGTTGGCCAAATCATTACACATTTACAACAAAGATATTCTTCACATGCTGTCTCAAAATATGAATATGGACTAAATGAGTATTTCAACTTGGGCTTTATATCATTGATGGTTCCAGGTGACCATATGTCATGGTCTTAGACCAGATGAATGTAACAGAGTCTAGGAGTAGAACAATATTGGAGTCCCAAAACTTTTTTTTTAGTCCAGGTAAAATGTATTAGTGATATATTTTATCCACATTTCAGGGGATCGAAAAGCACCCACCCATCAGGAGTTACAAATTGAAGGTGGAGTAAACCTGGCCCTGAACTGAATGCAAAGGAAGATCCTTAGAGGTATATATCATACCTTTAGGCCCCTTTCACACTGGGACCGCCCGATCATCAGCAGTAAACCGCCTCTAATTTAACAGCGATCTACTGCTGTAATAGCAGCGCTATGGCGTCGCTATTTGGGCGGCAGCATGGCACTTTTAACCCCCCCCCACAAGGGGCTAAACAGGGGTTAAAAGTGCCGGCGCTCTGCGCTCCCGGAGCGGTGTACAGCTGCTTCGGGAGCGCTGCCCATTCAATCCAATGGCAGGAGCAGTGTATACACTGCTCCCCACATTCCTGAAAAATCATGCTTGCAGGAGTTTAATTGTACTCCCACAAGCACAGCGCCCTGAGCCGCCCCAGTGTGAAAGGACACAATGGGTTGAATGGGGAGACACTTTACAGGCGCTATTTTTAGCGCAATAGCGCCTGTAAAGCGCCCCAGTGTGAAAGGGGCCTAAGAGATAGTTCACACCTAACAAGTCTCTGGTAGCATTATAGCATCATATACACAGTCTTAGAATAGTCACATTAAAAGTGGTATTCAACACTAAAACAAAAATGTAATATATTGCAGCTTATCAATAATCAGATGTGGTAGCTGCATTTGTTTTCAATCATATCCAAAACTATAAAGTAAAAACTTCTGGTGCTAAATATACATTAACTCTGTCTGCAGCAGCTGAAAGCAGGCTTCTTCCCTTGTCCTTCCCGCCAGCTTTCAGCTGCTGCAGAGAGAGACATACAGGGGATCGGTTCCAGTATTTGCCCCTCTTCCCCTCGCACCAATTACCCTCCCATTCACCATATGTTTCTCCGCTGTGTGTCCCCCCCCACCCCACCCTTGTAGTACTGCTTGGCTTCCCTCATCTCCTTCACACTGGCAGCTGCAAGCACTCAATAGGATCCTTCAGGATGGAAAGTGGAGGAAGGGTCCGGTAAATATGTCACATTTCCCAGCCCCTTCTTTTCCTGAATGAACTCAATGAGTGAATGGTACCAATCACTCACTGTGTTCATTTATAACTGAAGCATAGTAAACTGTGTTTATTTGGGTGGGGGCTGTCAGGTTGGCTGTCATTTTGCTAGCAGTGCACATTAAGATTCCATGTATGCATATGTTCAGCATGTATCCTTGTGCTATGTGGTCAGCAAGAGGTTAAGAGAGAACTCCAGAAAAGACAGAAAGATCTATGGGCTCTCCCAATGTCAGGCTATGTGCATCTTCAGTGTATTTTCTTTTATGAGCTACAGCTGTTCTTTTATCTCTGGTCACTAATTGCAAACGACTTCTAAACAGCTGTCCTGGCATCCAGTGTGAACGGGGGAGGGGCTGCTGTTAGCTGCAACTGAATTGTGTTCAATGGTTGGTTTGTTGTATGCAAAGAGAAACAGATCATTGTGTGAGATTCATTTCATCTTTCCCCAACCTTCTAAATATTAGGTTTTCAACTAAACAGTACATTCAAACATTAACGTATCTAAACCCAAAAGTTATTTATTTTTTAAGTTGTGGATACGAAAGGATTGGTTGATTTTTATGGGTCTTTGTGTCCCTTCTGGGGGGATTCGCTCTCTATTTGTCTTGATGACTATTGTCACTAGAACACAAAATTGTACAGTTGAAACCAGGGCTGGTAGAAGGGATATCTTCCAATGGTAGCAGCTGTGCTGATCACAACAGATGCCCATAGAGAGATCGTAATTCGATCAGTTCAGCATTGACCGGCTAAATTTTGATCCATGTATGGATACTGAGCTTGTACAGAAGTACTGTAGATCCACTGATCGATTTTTGTGCAACTGCTGTGCTGGAATTTCCTTTCAATCAGCATTGCAGGCTATAGCTGGCAGCACTGATCAGTGTATTCTAGCGGCAGTGAAGTCTTTGCACCATCAGAATAGAAACACACAGCGGGAAGGATTCCTCCATCCACCTCAAATGCATGGATGGGGGAATTGGGTCACTTGTTTCTGTTCAACCTCCTGTTTGAATGAAAAAAAAATGGACTCATCTAGGGGCAGTTTAAGAGATTATTTCCTCTGACTCCTACTGACATTCTGCTGTGTTTCTGTGATAGGAAGTGAAGGACAATATCCCCAATTGGAAATATACAGAAAATTACAGAGATTTAACCATTTCCTCTCCCTATAAATTTTTTTTTTTTAAATATCATTTAACAAAAGCGCACCAGTGGCTAGCTCATCACTTAGGGCCCCTTTCAACACTTTCTCCATTAAACCCAATGTGCCTTTCCACAATGGTGCGGCTCGGACGGTGCGCTCACGGTAGATAAAACAAACTCCTGCAAGCATCATTTTTGAAGCGGTGAAGGAGCGGTGTATACACTGCTCCTCCACCGCCCCTGCCATTGAAATGAATGGCCAACGCTCACGAAATGGCTGTACACTGCTCGGGAAGCGCCAAGCACTGGCACTTTTAACCCCTGTTTAACCCCTCCTTAGGGGGTTAGAAGTGCCCCGCTGCCTCCCAAATAGCTTTAGAGCACCGCTGACACTCAGGCGGTCCCAGTGTGAATGGGGCCTTAATACTGACTACCAAAAAATATGTTTTGCTTGATGTTTTCTTCCATGGAATGAATGCTGTTGCTGGCATGTATTGTGGATAACTTGATTTTGAATACAGTAAATGAAAGCAATTTCACCAAGGTCTATTTTAAAACATATGTCAAGGCAGAATGAAAAAATAAACATAAGGATACATGCACATCCCCCCATAATTGATCCTGATAAAAGAACGTGCAAATGAAGAAAAATACTCGCTAGTCTTAAAGGAAACGTATAGCCCAAGCTATTCTGGCTGTACTTCTTTTGGGGATCACAGGAGTGCTGTTCGTTCTGCAACCCTAGGACCCATTTTCAGTGAGCGCTGGAGGGACAGAGCAGACATCTTGTGACTGACTCTGCCAGCTCTCTGCTTAGTGAAGACCAAGTGATTAACAATCTCAGTTCTAATGCTGCATCTGTCCCCCGCCTGTCGTTCCAATGCTGCATCTTTCCCCCGCCCGTCATTATACAAAATTTTATCTGGAACCACTTTAACGAAAGTAAATGACATAAGTTTTAGTTCAATAGGTGTTATGTACGGTCGTTGTCGTAAGTAAGGTACCTTCTTTTGT
>BLSH010363518.1:694428-708509 GCA_018402905.1 Glandirana rugosa | reverse complement strand
TGCATTTGTCCCCCACCTGTCAGTTCAATGCTGCATCTGTCCCCCACCTGTCAGTCCAATCTGTCCGCCACCTGTCAGTCCAATGCTGTATCTGTCCCCCGCCTGTCGCTCCAATGCTGCATCTGTCCCCAGCCTGTCGGTTTAATGCTGCATCTGTCCCCCGCCTGTCAGTTCAATGCTGCATTTGTCCCCCACCTGTCAGTTCAAGGCTGCATTTGTCCCCTGCCTGTAGGTTCAATGGTGCATCTCTCCCTTCCTGTCGGTCCAATATTGCATCTGTCCCCCGCCTGTCAGTTTAATTCTGCATCTGTCCCCCCCCATTGGGTCAATGCTGCATCTGTCCCTCAACACTTCTAAGACAGAAGTGTCAGGGGATAAATGCAGCATTGGACCAATGCTGTATCCACCTAGGTGAGTATAAATGCTTATTTTTTTGTAAATCCATACTTCTCTTTTAACTAATAATTGCAGGCTGATGACTCACAGGGTTTTTGAGGACTAAGTGGTGTCAGTCCTGTCCAGATTATTTTGCTAAACTACTCAACCACTGCCTTCACCACCAAAGCATGGGCACTAGTCGACTTATTGCCCTAATATAAGAACTGGTAGGGCTAAACATACTCAGTCTAAGGCAGTGGTTTTAAACCTCAGTCCTCATCTACCCACCAACAGGCTATGTTTTGGAAATTTCTCTTAGATAAAATAGATGTCCAAAATACCAAGTCATTGACTCTGATTTAAAACACCTGCGCAAGATAAAGGAAAACTTGAAAACATGGCCTGTTGGGGGTACTGGAGACCTAAGGTTGAGAACCAGTACTCTAAGGGATAACATATGAAGTGTGCACATGAAACAGGACAGCTCTAAATTTCTGACATGGTCACCAGGTATTTTTTAGACTTATAAAGCAGCTTTTAATGGTATATTAAAAATGCTTTCAATGGTATATTTAACAGACCAAAAGGGAGAAAATAGAAGGAGTTCATTGTTGGGGCTGCATACACTTTAAGTCATGCTACTGACATCCGAATCTGCATGTCAATGTCAATATTTGAGACAGGTCGCTTGCATTGTTCAGCCAGTGACAAGGGTTGTTTTTGTTCCCATCTACTTCAAAGTGAAATACACACAAATAACAAAGTGACACAATGCATCCCATCAGTGTGGTGTGAAGTATAGTGAAGATGTTGAATAGACAACACCATGAATTGTTTATCTGGGTGGACAAAAATAGGTACTGCCACTAAATGTTGTGCACTGTTCACCCCATTAATAAGACACAAAGCAGATCATTGCTTTACGATAAGAGACTTCACATTGATTCTTGTGTATCTTCTGAGTGCAATAATTGTGCCTATTGTTCATTAACTTACTGTAGACAGAGAAAGGACAATTGACATATCTCATTACAGGTTAAGCCGACCATACATGGATTGATTCTTGACTGGTTCAGCAGGAACCGGCCAAGATTTGATCCAATTATTCATGTATCAACAGAAGTCGATCCATCAAGCCTGTCAGATTTTTGGCATGTGATTACTGCTTGAGGCTATAGCTGCTAGCACTAATAATTGTGTTTTGTCAGGCGTTAAGGCTCCCCACGCCCCCACCGGCAGAACACAATAGCACCGCGGGAGGCATTATCCAATCAACAATGACTGTGTTAGTGGGGGGAATCAAGCGATTTTCAAGAAAATGTAATCATTTATGGCTTGGGGGCATTCACACTTGTGAATGCACCTGCTCAGCGATTACATATTAGAACCGCAGGAGGGGCCCCTACGATTAGCTGTCAGAGGCAGCCCCATTGAAAGCAAGGGGAGGCTGCAGGCTCCCATAGCTTATTGAGCCCAGTTGTATGTAATCTACTACAGTGATCACATGAGAGTGACCGGCCTTGGACATAGACTGCATGAGCAGTTACATGGGAGTGGGCACTATTAGCTGCGGAAGCCAGCAGCCTCCCTTTGCTTTCAATGGGGCTGCCTCTCACAGCTAATCACGGGAACCCCGGCTGGGGTTCTCACATTCACATTTGCTAATGTGAATGCACCCTTAGGCTGTAATACTTTTCCTGTTATAATATGGATTAGTTTCCTTACCTGTAAAATAAACATGGAAATGACCACTGTGATAAGAGCAGCCTCTTCCATCCCTTAAAGCCCTTTTTACAAAGCTAATAATACAATTTCACTTTCGACATGTAATGATTTTTACAAAGCATTAGTGAAAAGGCCTTTATTATTTCGATATGATCCTTTGAAAGCTTTAGCAAGCCCAGTTTGTATATGATATTGATTTAAATAATGCCACTAAGTTTATTTGGATTTAGTTTACTGAGCTCCCATAAAAGTCCTATGTGTTGCTTAGTGCAACTGAGGCTTAAGTGACCAACCCCTTAATATCCTCTATTAATAACTTGTGCGACATCAATAGCTCATTGTTTTATCACCATAGTTACATAGAAATAGTTTACCACATCACGCTCTGCCATTAATTCTGTAAAATCCTGTATATCCATCATTATGCTTTACTGAGTCCAACAATCAGTGAAATTAAGATTTAACTTTGTAAAATAGTGTATTCTTCTTGAGGGATATTTACTGTATAAAAGAGGAATATGCTTCAACAGAACAAGTTTCCCTACGCACCTAAGCCAATGGTATAAAATATAACCTTTATTAGGACTTGTGTATATATAACTGTATGTATTCATTCACTTTAAAGGAGGGTTTGAGTTTTTTTTTTTTTTTTAGATATAAGAGGATATAGACAGTAGTCAATATTTATTTAATATCAGCCATGTGGGGATAGTGTCAACCCCTCCATATCTTTCTTTTTTTTTCACTTTTATTTGGTGTTCTTAATTTGATTTCTCACCCCTGACTAAGCTTATTTATTAAGCGAAACATGCAGGGTATTGTTATTTTGAGAGCACTTTATTAGTTTAGGGTCACACGTGGTTCTTGTGGGGAGGGAGTTTTGATTTATTTGAGAGATGAAGTAGCTAATTGATTACAGCAGCATATGAAGATTGTTTAATTATAGGGAGTGTAGGAACTCACTTATACAGACCTTACATAGCCAGATTATTCAAATTATAGATTTTATGGAGGAAGTCAAGCAGGATTAAGGCTCATCTTTCTCCTTGATTGTATACAATTTCCTTAATTATATATTTTTTGAAGGAATTGTATTTTTCAGTTTTTTTCACATTTGGCACCTTTTGGGGGGGGGGGGGGGTTGGCTGTGCCGATACCTGCGGCGGTCTATGAAATTTCCGGCCCATCCTCCTCCCCCTCCCCGCTGCCTTCTGGGAGACACACAGGTCCCAGAAAACAGCTGGACCATTCAGAAAGCACAGCACGACTCGCAAGGCTTTACTTTCTGTTTCCCTTAGTGAAGATGCCAGCACCTGTACCCAGATCCGATGAATGGATTGGCTTGGGGTGCCAACGTTGCGGGATTCCTGGACAGATACGTGTCCTTTAATTAAAAGTCAGCAGCTACAGTATTTGTAGCTGCTGACTTTTATTTATTTTTTTTACAGGCTGGAAAACCTCTTCAAAGTTAATATTATGTACCTCCTTGTGTGTTTATATGGCGGGAAGGAGATTTGATAAAAATCTTCCTTGCTCCTTCTTCCACAGCAGCATTGAGAAGGAGAGAGGGAAATATCATTTTCTTTTGTACTCTGTTTTTGCTCTAATCAATATTGACTGCTGTTTATATCCTCTTATATCTCAACAAAACTCAAACCCTCCCTTAAAGTGAATAAATACACACAGTCATATATACATTTTATTCAAAAGTCCTAATAAACAGTACATTTTATATCATTGGCTTGGGTGCATAGGGTAATGCATCCTAGATATGTTGAAGCATTTGATTGTCAGATTAGGTATATATTTTTTCAGTAGTTAAGGCATAGGCTAGTAGATTTAAAAGAGGAATATATTTGAGTAAAAGTGAATGAGGCAAAAGACCAGAGAGATCCTGAAGGAGAAATATGGGACTTTAAATATAGCTCTGCAGTGCTAGATGCATGTAATTTAACAACAATGTAGGATTCTACATAAAACCATTTTTATTGCATACAGACAATAAAGCCCAATATAAAAAAACACATGACCCCCATATCTAAGGGAAGAAATGTCATCAGCACACCAAGGATTCCTCGGAAGAGTCCAAAGCTTTATTCCATGGTCACATGATAGATTATTAGCAACGTTTAGGAGCCATGCAGGGCCCCTTCATCAGGCAAGTGATGAAGCCCACATCTAAGGGGTTAATCTAGGCACATCAGCTCTATTTGTCTACGCATTTTGTGCAACTTCCGCTTCATCAGGACGTTCAATATAGCTGTTCTCATGTTAATAGTAAATAGTAAAAGGATAATGATCCATCTGCAAAAAGTGGTATAACGAAGACAGGCAAAATGACATACAACAGCAGGAGTAGTGGTCATGTTCCCACTGGGTCCCCCCACCAGGCATGTGGGAAAGTGTATAGGAACAAAATAGAAAAGCCACAAGGGAATTCCCAGGACACACGTGCTATTTTTTATTATGTCAGTCCAATACACAAAGATACACAAAAATTGCTCAGGTGAGTAAAGGACAAACCCCAGCAGTGGGGCTTTGGTAGGGAACATACTGCAGCCTATATATATGAAATCAATACAACTTTATTAGTGGTAGCATATACAAATAGTGAAAGTCAGACCAATATCACAAGTTAAAACAATTTCGGGACAACCTTGTCACGATGCAGGATAAAATCATACCAGCAACACATACAGGTACTGACTGTAAGCAATAAAGTGCTATGGTAGCAAAGTCTCTGAGGATCAGAAGATGGAAAGGGGGGGGGGGGAGCATGGGATGGAAGTCAGTGGTGACAGTGCACCAGTTGGAACCAGGGTTCCACTCCACTGATCCGTAACTGGTTGTAAGCAAAGTCAGAGCCTTGGTGCAGAGTGCTGCTGAATTAAACAGTCAGGAAGGCTGCCTGATTTGCAGTGATTTTCCACTGGGGTGCACTGGGGATGAGCTATGCTCGACTGTTGGAATGCTGACAGTCTTCAGAGGACAGCTGGGGGGAGAGCAGTGTATAACTGAGGATATTTGCAACGATTGGTGTCAGGAACAGACATCCCATGGAGAGATCTCACCCCTCAGATGGTCGCTGTCAGATGACTGTGGATGTTCTGGCACCACTCCAATCCACGTCGCCACTCCCGATACATCACCCAAGAGACCAGGCTGGTCCTGCACTGAAGGTTGCACCGTCTGGTGCTTGCCAATTAAGCTTGAAAGCGTGCCATGCAGTTCAGGTGGAGGCTGAGATGAAAAGATGTTACAGCCGCATGAGCGCGACAAAACCTCCTGGTCACATGATGCTGTGATGTTGATGCATTTCACTCACGTGATGTAAGTTTCGTCAGGACACTGAAGGGAAGATCATTACGGGCTTAAGTAGAGGAGGAATTTGTTCCGCCCTATTCATGTTTATTTTTGCACCGTTGTCACAAAATTGTTTTAATTGGTGATATTGGTCTAACTTTCACTATTTGTATATGCTACCACTAATAAAGTTGTATTGATTTCATATATATATAGCCTGCAGTGTGTTCCCTACCTAAACCCCTCTGCTGGGGTTGGTCCTTTACTCACCTGAGCAATTTTTTTGTATATTTTTGCGCTTTTTGGCTTCCATGGGAACCCTATCCCTTGACACAGGGATGAGCCAGCAATAATATATGTATTCATAGGTGTAGGCTGGTCCTGATCCTTTTAACCTTTACTACAATCCAATACACAGTCTATTTGAGTACTAGATTGGCAGAAAAACATGGACCACCTCTCTGAATAGACAACAAGAGTGCATAGGCTAGCATTATGGGGTCTCCAGCTAAACATATCTCAAAGTTCTCCAAGCAAATAATCCTCCCAACAGTAGCATGTCCGCCCATTTTGTGTCAGCCAATAATGACCAGAAAAGTGAATGAGTGCAGGGATTTTCCAGAAACAGTAAACAATGCAACTTCCAGTAAAGAGACAGACAGTCTTAAAGATACCCCTTCACCAACTTGCAGTTAAAGCTTGAAAAACCAAATATTATAAATGCATACTTGCAGAATTTGACTTTACATAAAATTGTATTTTATTCACTTATAATATGGCTCTGACCTTTCTCAAAAAATGTGACCACTCCAGCAAAGTCAATTTCTTAACACAAACCCCTTTTTCCCTGTATACCATAGCACTCTCTTATTCTGTGATATCCCAGCTCCTCTGCCCCTCCTTTTACCTCCCTACATGACCTTTTATGTAGCTGTCAGGGGAGGAGTGAAGGAGAACTCTATGGAGGTTGACTTGAGTGACAGCTCTGAGTTTGCTGGGGCTGCTAACATCACATCTAACAAGGCAGGCAGCAGTCTCAGGGCAATTGGATGTATACACAAGGGAGGCTTCTACAGATAATTAACATGCATATATACATCTAATGCAAATATAATCTTAAATGTACATATGATTTTATGAGAAGATTTTTGCTGAAATCAATGGACTGGTCACTTTAAAGCCGATTCTAATCAAAACATTTTATGTTGTTTAACATCATGGACGTTTTATAGCTTCTTTCAGGTTTTTATTGCTGTTTCTGGTTCTATTGGGAAACTTTCCCATCACTGAAAAAAATGCAGGAAAATAATAGCTAAGAGGAGAAGAGGAAGAAGAAGTTAATTTGGGCTGACTCAGGTAAACTAAGGTTTAATAAGGAGTAAATAGGAAGAGATTTTAAATGTTTTTCTTCTGTTTGTCAGATTGCTTTGATTGACAACAGATTTAATGCAGATCGTAGCTTACCACTTTGATTTGCAGATGAATGGAACAGAGAGGAACAATATTGTTATTTTGTGTGCCAGAAGGTCATTTTTTTGTTAAACATTTTCTCCTGTGTACTCCAACTTTTTTTTGGGTGTGTGTAACAACTGCTGAAAATACATCTGAAGTCTTTGCATAGGGCAGGAAAGGGTTAAAACTTCTGTCAGATTTTTTTTTTTTTTGCCCTGTGCTATTGGGGAGATATTACTTTTATTTCCTGTATTGTAGACACAACAGCTTTTCTATTTCTTCAGATTATTGAGTTTTAGAGACTCATTCGACCCGGGGCAAAGGTTATTTGGTGTATTATGGATTCTGGCACACATTTTCAGCCATAAATGTAGTGTTTTCCCAAACTGAAAAACTTGGAAATCCACCTTGAACCTAAGGGAACTCTGACTCTGAATCTCATCACTACTGATGATCAGAATCTCCTCACTATGGTCTGTTCAGTTGACCTGTTTTGTGTCCAACCCTCACCTTGACATGATGCTTGAAGACTTCAGGATCTTGTGATAACTCCAGTGCAGTCCATGTGGTGGACTCCAACAGACATATCACCAAGAAGCAACATAGCGCTACAAACTGGACTATGGAACACTACAGACCAGGAGAAAAAAAGACCTGGGACCTGACCTGTTACAAGAGTGGAGTTTCAGTTAGACATATGCGGTTCGTTTCGTTCCCGAATTAATATTCGGACGATTTTTCTTTATTCGGAGATTCAGATATATCCGAATACCCAAATTACAATATAAACAAATTTTTACCAAATGCTCCTAATAATGAAACATTTGTCAGAATTTCGGAAATTCGGACTGAAATTCATATCTAATTTTACATCAAACTTCAGTCGAGTTCTAACTGTAAACATATTGCTGAAATCAAAGACTGTTTGTGTTATTAGAGTACCATTTCAAAATAATAGTGTTTTAGTTATGCCAAAGGTGATTTAAAGAGTCATTGTAATCATTTGATGAAGATTTTTCTTTTGTTTGTTCATTTTGCTACATTGGAATCGAAAAAAAATAAGGTTTTCGATTTGACCAATTCGAAATTTATCGGTTTGAACATTTTGAATCGAAAAAAATGTTAGAAAATTCAAAATATTCCTAATACGATTTCCGAATACGAATCCCGAATACGAATTGAACGAAACGAAATAACTAGATTAACGAATCGAAACAAAACAAAACTGGCATGCACATGTCTAGATTCAGTTAAAGTGCAACTCCATCCAAAAAAAAAAAAGATACAAATAAATAACCCATTAAAAGGCAAAGTAACAAAGACAGTTTTTTTCTGTAATATTCAGCTTCAGTCTAAAGATTTTCCCTGCTATACTTAAAGTGTTACTAATTCAAGCAATATGAAAATAGTTCCTCTGCCCCCCACAGTGCCCACAGCTTATAAATCTTCTTTTTACATGAAAATATTGCCACTATATACCTTTTTTGCTGATCTGTATACCACAGTCACATGATAAACTGCACAGTTTCTCCAGTGCTGAATTTTTAGGTAGGAGGAGATTTCCACTACAGCCTGTATACACACCCACATGTGTGATGTTAATATCATGTGACCTGAACAGTTAAACTGAAACAGGAAATGTTCTCTCCAACAATAGAGACTAAACTGGGCATGTGCAGGATGGCTACCCTGACTGTATTATATGGCCTTGTAAAGATAGACAGTGCAGGAGGGAGGATCTGTCCATATAGTGTCAAAAAACCTTTTTACACAATGCAGAGGATTAACCCCTTAAGTTCCACAGTGAGTATAACAAGCATGCTATTCTGCATATACAGGCTGATTTTACTGTTGTGGGTTTAGTAACGCTTTAAGACTGCTGCCAGATGTCCTCACTCTGATGGCCAGGATTATTCAACACCTGCCTTTGGAGCCCATTTCATCCTGGACCCTCCCCAACCTCTGAATGGATAGTGAAAGAGGAAGCAGCACAGTGATGAGCGCATCTCTCGCTTTCATTCCCTAGCCTGCTTCTTGTCAGCACAAAATCTGATTGGCTGCTTGTTCTCACACTCTTGATCTGCTATACATTGACTTTAAGAAGCTGATAACTGGTAAAATGCAGGTACTTACACTGAACTGCATTATTTTGTGCTCTTATATCTGCCTATATTTCAGCTTTAGGTTGCGTGGGGAAAGTTTTCCTTCTTGGAGGCAAATTTTAAAACTCTAACATCACTCTGGGTGCTGCTGTAAATGATCCAACATAGCAGTGACCAGAGCAGATTTATTATTATAGGAAGTTAAAAAATTGTGGAAGCGCTGCTGTATGTGCATAAAGACATGTATATAAAAAAATACTGAAAACAGGTGTGGGCAATAGTAGAAACGAATGCCAGTGTGCTGAAACAAAATATAATAATAGCAGTGTGTGGTGTCTTAGCTGGATGCGTAAGGCACCAATAAAAGCACAATCAATAGAACAATAATAATCAAACAAATGAATAAATAAATACAAGTGCTTTCTTTAAAGTGCATAACAATGTAATTTCATAGTGTGTCCACAGACGTGCAAAAAATACTGGAAGAAGTAAAGTGCTAGTGCCAGTAGGCAATCTTTCATAAGTCCCAGTGTGCAGTAGCAAATAACACAATAGGTAGATTAAAAGTATCTGGACTAGTGCTTCTCGTGTGGTAGGTAAATTAGTCAGCAGGTTCATGCACAAAATGGGTTGACAAGCGTGCTCCCTTCACCAGGTGTAGTGGGCTCTCACCTCCAGGGTAGAGCCCACCGGGTCAAATCACATATCATCAGCATACAGTGGTTCATGCAGTGATGAATAATATCCTCCACCAGGTGGACTGGAGGCTCACCTCAAACTACGACCCCAACGGGCCAATTCAAGCCCAGCACAGCAGATAGATATCCAAGTTCCTTTCCCTATAAGGTTGCTGGTTAGGATCCCAATGTTCCACCGTTCATATATGAATCATGTAACTATAAAAAACAAACACCTCCACTAGTGCAATATGTGAAAAGAGAGGTAGATGGTAATAACTGACAAAACCCCTCCTTAAAATGCACTCACATTTATTAAGTAAACTATTAAGTTACTCCTCCAGATGAAGCCACGTGGGGTGGTGAAACATGTAGAGGTCCAGCCTGGTGGTGGTACTTATTGAAGACACGTGAGACCCTTTGTTTGGACACTGTGACCATATTGATTTTTTATGCTGTTTTTTACTTAATAAATGTGAGTGCATTTTAAGGAGGGGTTTGTCAGTTATTGCCATCTACCTCTGTTTTCACATATTGCACTAGTGGAGGTGTTTGTTTTTATGTTTACATGATTCACATATGAACGGTGGAACATTGGGAGCCTAACCAGCAACCTTAAAGGGAAAGGAACTTGGATATCTATCTG
The DNA here is from genome assembly GCA_018402905.1 of Glandirana rugosa. NCBI lineage: Eukaryota > Metazoa > Chordata > Amphibia > Anura > Ranidae > Glandirana > Glandirana rugosa. Next base: position 698,226 of record BLSH010363518.1, on the reverse strand, counting down.
TTGTGCTGGGCTTGAATTGGCCGTAGTTTGAGGTGAGCCTCCAGTCTACTTGGTGGAGGATATTATTCATCACTGCATGAACCACTGTATACTGATGATATGTGATTTGACCCGGTGGGGTCTACACTGGAGGTGAGAGCCCACTCCACCTGGTGAAGGGAGCACGCTTGTCAACCCATTTTGTGCATGATCCTGCTGACTAATTTACCTACCGCACGAGAAGCACTAGTCCAGATACTTTTAATCTACCTATTGTGTTATTTGCTACTGCACACTGGGACTTATGAAAGATTGCCTACTGGCACTAGCACTTTACTGCTTCCAGTATTTTTTGCACGTCTGTGGACACACTATGAAATTACATTGTTATGCACTTTAAAGAAAGCACTTGTATTTATTTATTCATTTGTTTGATTATTATTGTTCTAATGATTGTGCTTTTGTTGGTGCCTTATGCATCCAGCTAAGACACCACACACTGCTATTATTATCTTTTGTTTCAGCACATTGGTATTGTTTCTACTATTGCCCACACCTGTTTTCAGTATTTTTTATATACATGTCCTTATGCACATACAGCAGCGCTTCCACGATTTTTTAACTTCCTATACTATTTGGTGCGAAACACTTTAGGTGGTAGCAGCAGCGCAGTATAGACTCCACATTTTTAGTAATACCTACACTCAGTTGGCAGCGCACTACCAACCTTCTAATATTAGATTTATTATCATGTTTCTACATAAAGGAAGCACTGATAAGCTAAGCAAAATATGTTATAATGACTAAATAGTGTGTAGCTGCATATCCAAGCATTGCCCTTTAATCAGCACTAACGTTTTACTTCTGTATAAGTATATGTTCCCACAGTTTAGCAGTCCTGGTGCAATAGAAGATTAAATGGCACAAGAACTATAGTGATTGTGAAATAAGGATCACAGTACTGCAGCTCTCTACTCAGCGTTGTAAAAAAAAAGTCTGGCCCTAATCTAAAACTTTCGCCTGGAAATGATGACACATGTTTGACATTTTGTAGGAAAACCCCTGGCTATCATTACATACTGGCTTTGTTCTGCTGAGACTTGTATCACATTATGTGAGCCAGTGAGAATGGTCCAGTGGACTGAGAGCAAATCAGAGCAAGCTTACCTACATTGATTTTTAATAGAACAGCGCCCCTAGTGACACAATTTGATTTAAAGGCTTTCAATTTAAATAATCTCATCATTTTACTTGAAAATAAGACTATAGCAGAAATCACATTTTATATGATCTTGGCATACTTAGCAGTTCTTAGTATAGAGGACGGAACTGTGAATCCCTTCCAAAACAGTCAGAGTGACCTAGCACTGTTGGAGTTGATCAGAAGAACAAACAAACTCCAGGTAGAAGTCCTCTAGCTGGAGATCAGTCCAGAATTGGGTTTGCTACAATGTAAAAGTATACGGCAGTCAAAATAGAAAAGGGAATTTAATAAAATACTGTAACTACTGGGTTTGTCCACAATATTTATTTAAGAATACAATAGCACATAATTCTTTCTGATATTTGGGAATTACAGCTAGAAATGAAACTGGCCTAGATTGCCTTATAATGACATCACAGTGTTGTTGTCATGGAATCCAAATGTGTCAATTTAGAAAATGTACTGTATGTAAAGAGAAAGGCATACTGTGAATAAAAATGAAATATAGAACTAAATATATATATATATATATATATATATATATATATATATATATATATTCTTAGATTGTAAGCTCTAACGAGCAGGGCCCTCTGATTCCTCTTGTACCAAATTGTTATGTAACTGTACTGTCTGCCTTCATTTTGTAAAGCGCTGCGCAAACTGTTGGCGCTATATAAATCCTGTATAATAATAATATGTAAATATATATTTTATGAATACATGTTTGTGCTGCAATCCCTTTAACTTTCTTTCTATATATGACCTGTGGGACAGTCTGATTGCATTGCACGCTGAAGTTACCGACGTGCTGTTCACCCCACCTGTTTTTAGACATATACAGTATCTCACAAAAGTGAGTACACCCCTGACATTTTTGTAAATATTTTATTCTATCTTTTCATGTGACAACACTGAAGAAATGACACTTTGCTACAATGTAAAGTAGTGAGTGTACAGCTTGTATAACAGTGTAAATTTGCTGTCCCCTCAAAATAACTCAACACACAGCCATTAATGTCTAAACCACTGGCAACAAAAGTGAGTACAGCCCTAAGTGAAAATGTACAAATTTGGCTCAAAGTGTCAATATTTTGTGTGGCCACCATTATTTTCCAGCACTACCTTAACCCTTTTGGGCATGGAGTTCACCAGAGCTTCACAGGTTGCCACTGGAGTCCTCTTCCACTCCTCCATGATGACATCATGGAGCTGGTGGATGTTAGAGACCTTGATCTCGTCCAACTTCTGTTTCTGGTTGAGGATGCCCACAGATGCTCAATAGGGTTTAGGTCTGGAGACATGCTTGGCCAGTCCATCACCTTTACTCTCAGCTTCTTTAGCAAGGCAGTGGTTGTCTTGGAGGTGTGTTTGGATAATATGTTGGAATACTGCCCTGCAGGGAGGGGATCATGATCTGTATGTCCCAGTACATGTTGGCATTCATGGTTCCCTCAATGAACTGTAGCTCCCCAGTGCCGGCAGCACTCATGCAGCCCAAGACCATGACACTCCCACCACCATGTTTGACTGTAGGCAAGACACAATTGCCTTTGTACTCCTCACCTGGTTGCCACCACACATGCTTGACACCATCTGAACCAAATATGTTTATCTTGGTCTCATTAGACCACAGGACATGGTTCCAGTAATCCATGTCCTTAGTCTGCTTGTCTTCAACAAACTGTTTGTGGGCTTTCTTGTGCTTCATCTTTAGAAGAGGCTTCCTTCTGGGGCGACAGCCATGCAGACCACTTTGATGCAGTGTGTGGCGTATGGTCTGAGCACTGACAAGCTGACCCCCCACACCTTCAACCTCTGTGGCAATGCTGGCAGCACTCTTATGTCTATTTCCCATAGACAACCTCTGGATATGACGCTGAGCATGTGCACTCAACTCTTTTGGTTGACCATGGTGAGGCCTGTTTTGAGTGGAACCTGTCCTGTTAAACCGCTGTATGGTCTTGACTACCATGCTGCAGCTCAGTTTCAGGGTCTTGGCAATCTTATTATAGCCTAGGCCATCTTTATGTAGAGCAATAACTCTTTTTTTCAGATCCTCAGAGAGTTTTTTGCCATGAGGTGCCATGTTGAACTTCCAGTGACCAGTATGAGAGAGTGAGAGCAATAGCACCAAATTTAACACACCCGAGACCTTGTAACACTAACGCGTCACATGACACTGGGGAGGGAAAATGGCTAATTTGGCCTAATTTGGACATTTTCACTTAGGGGTGTACTCACTTTTGTTGCCAGTGGTTTAGACATTAATGGCTGTGTGTTGAGTACAGATTTGGTGACCGTTGTTTTCACTCATGTGGGGATTCACTTTTACAGGTTTAATCCGGTTTAATCGGTAAAAGGGAGGGGTCACAGTACACTGCGCAATCACAATGTTCCAGAGCCCACACAATTTAAACCACGATAACGAGAGTGAGAGAGTATGACCAGTGACCTTCAAGTTGTACCGTGGAGTACCGTTTTTTGAGAGACTCCTAGACTTTTTTTCTCAATAACGAGATGTATTTCTACCGGATCCGATATTATTCTAACGGTTCTGGGACTTTGACTCGACGTCGTACCATCAGTTCTGGTATGTCGCCAAATTGTCCTGT
>BLSH010363518.1:663682-680480 GCA_018402905.1 Glandirana rugosa | reverse complement strand
CCCCCCCCCCCCACACCCACAACCTCCATTTTTTATAGATTCCCTCATACCTGGTTTTCTGGGTTATCCTCACAATACCTTCTCACACATCCAGTGATTCCAGCATTGTCCTGCTACAATCCACTCATCTGCATGATGGGTCTTGTTCTGCCATCTTTACATCATCAGGGGGCCGCTCTCTTTTCCAGGTTCTGGTAGCTGGCAACCCAGTGATGTGCATGTCCCACAGTGGCTCAACCAGGATGAGACAACCATCCCTGATGAAGCACATGGGCACATATGCTTTAGAGCAGGGATCTTAAAACTATGGCCCTCCAGCTGTTGCAGAACTACATATCCCATGAGGCATTGTAAAACACTGACATTCATAGACACGACTAGGCATGATGGGAATTGTAGTCCCCGAACAACTGGAGAGCCATAGTTTGGGGGACCCCTGCTTTAGAGATACCAGAGTCCTCCTGGGATGTATGACATCAGTATCCACAGGAGGCTGTGAGCAAATGGGATGTCATTCTCATTTAAGTAAGAATCCCAGGATAGCTGGGAGATAACCAGGGGAAAAACATAAATGTGCAATTGTTGGAGTAGATGGATGCAATGGTGTTAAGTGGGAGGAAGAAGATGTGTTTTCACCTTATTCATTAAGATTGGCCATACACTAAGCAAATTGTGGTCAGTTCCTGGCAACTCTGCCGAAATCTGCCAAAATTCTCAGTGGGTAGGCTTGCCACTTTGGTCGACAAAGGTAGACCTTTTGATTAACTTTAATCAAATTTCAGAATACAATAACCCATCAGGAGGATTCATCCAGCAATGCTATTTAGTGAGAACAGAGGAATCTGTGGGCTCAATGAAAGAAATCTAAAGCTGGCCATAGATGATATGATTTTCTTTCTTGGCGGGGGGAGCTGTCCCTGCGGGGAGAACACAGTGATTATTGCTATAGCCGCTGTTAATAATCGCATTCCAAGAAAACATGTTGGTTGAACCCAAATTGATTGATGGATTGACTTGGGTACACTCAGCCTGCTCATACATGGTTCGAATCTCAGTTGGTTCAGCAGGGACCAGTGGATGGATGATTTGCCTTGCTGGGCTATAGTATGCTGATAATTGCCAACAGGGACTGTCAGAATATCCAAAACATGGCTGCACCTGATTAGATACAGCTGCTGTTTGTCTGAAAAATTTTCATTCGGCCATTCAACACAAATCGATAAAGTGACTCTTGGCCTCATGCACACAGGAAGTTTTTTGACTGTTTTACAGCAGCTGTTTTTAGCTGTAGAAATGTTTTCTACAGTCAATAAACCCTCCATCATGTTGTCCTATGTGTTCATGCACACATAGGCTGTTATCAATCGTTTTTAGCAGTGACGTTTTTGAGCTGTAAAAAAACCCCAAGATCAGAGGGTTCTTTTGGACGTTTTTCAGCTGTAAAAACGTTCAAACACTCAAAAACGCCCAAAAATGCTCAAAAACGCTCAAAAATGTTGATCCCCAACATTTTTGGACGTTTTAGATCAATGGGAAAAAAGAAACCGTGAAAAAACTGCGGTAATATAACGCTAGTAAAAGCTGAAAAGCCGATAAGCTACTAACTTTTTTGGATGTTTTTTAACCAGTTCAGATACGCGCTATAGCCGAAAGACGGCTACAGCGCGGCTCTGAAATATCCTGCGGACGTCCTGCCTTGTGCACGCTCCCCGCGTGCACTCGCAGCCTGCGGTGGTGTGCTCTTGTGGCCGCCGCACACTGCATGGGCGTGCCCGCGGGTCGGGCGGACTCGATGACCTGCCGATCACTTGTGGCAACTGCAGAACGGGGAACCGCCGATGTAAACACAGCGGTTCTCTGTTCTGTGAAGGGGACATGGCAGATCTACTGATCTCTGTCACTGGGATCAGTTAGATCTGTTATGTCCCGGCCAGCCCCGCCCCCCCACAGTTAGAACACACCCAGGGAACACTGTTAACCCCTTCACTGCCCCCTGCAGGTTAACCCCTTCACTGCCAATGACATTTATACAGTAATCAGTGGACATTTAAATTTCTGATCGCTGTATAAATGTCATTGGTCCCAAAAATGTATCAAAAATGTCCGACATGTCCACTGCAATATCGCAGTCCTGATAAAAATCGCAGATCGCCGCCATTACCAGTAAAAAAAAAAAAAATTAAAAAACGCCATAAATCAATTCCCTCAGTTTGTAGACGCGATTACTTTTGCGCAAACCAATCAAAATACGCCGATTGCGATTTTTTTTTGTACCAAAAATATGTAGAAGAATATATATCAGCCAAAACTGATGAATAATTTTCTTTTTTATATTTTTTTTTGGATATTTATTATAGCAAAAAAGTAAAAAATATTGTTCTTTTTTCAAAATCGCCGGTCTTTGTTTGTTTATAGCGCAAAAAAGAAAAACCGCAGAGGTGATTATATACCACCAAAAGAAAGCTTTTGTGGGAAAAAAAGGACGTCAATTTTGTTTGGGTACAGCATCGCATGACCGTGCAATTGTCATTCAAAATGCGACAGCGTTGAAAGCCTAAAATTGGTCTGGGCAGGAGGGGGGTTTAAGTGCCCAGTAAGGAAGTGGTTAAAGTCCTGTGTGCATGAAGTCTTATTGAACAGAGTGGGGCTGACAGGGGCACCCACTGGGCAAATTTTGGCTGGTTCATCAAGAACTGGATGAAATTCTCTGTGTGTATAGCCAGCTTTAGTAAATCAGCCTCATTGTCTGGAAACTGACATGGGACATCAATAAAATAAATAACAGTGTCAGCAATAGTGCAATAAACCTTGTTTATTAACAATGACGATAAAGTTCAACATCAATAAAATAAACACCAGTGTCACCAATAGTGCAATAAACCTGGTTTAATCATTTTAATTGCTTTATCAGCTCAGGTGGTGTCAAAGGATGTTTATGCCTGCCAATACAAACAAATCGGTGGCAGTGTAATTAGCCTTACATAAGCAGTGTGTGCCACTTCTCACATCACATCAATCCATTGTAATACACGGCACACTAATGGCCTTAAGCTGGCCATACACCATTAGATGTCCATTCATACTGAAACTCTGTAAAATCGTTGGTTGAACATTCTTTTTTGCTATTATTGAGTTGACTCATTTCATTTAAAAGCCATTCAAATTTCATCCAGATCTGTTATTTTAATGAAGTACCAGATGCATTAAACATGTTCCTTACCATATATAATTTTCTTCTTGATCTAAAACCACATTCACAGTTAGAATTTTGTATGTTTGAGAAACACTTTCCATTCTGGTCCTCCCAATTTTCTTGCCACTGTGTTCAAACATCAAACATCAATTTGATTCCTCTAACCATTAGAAAATCAAAGAACTTTCCAAAAATTAAAATTGGCAAATAGAATTCTACAGTGTATTACCAGCTTGAAGAGGTAGTAAACATTTCTTTTTGGGGTCTCCTGCAGCTTTATGCTATAATGCTCAGCATACAAGCACATTATGATAGATGTACTTGTCAAAGAAAGACTTCCAGTGCTGTGCTGTCAGTGCGGGGGCACTTCCATCTTCACCTGTTCTCAAAGACGTGCGCAGGCGGTGTGCCAGGTGTGCCTAGGCACACCCTAATCACTCAGGGGTCTGGATCCTAGAGGAAGCACAATGTTTGCGTGAAACATGTCAACCTGCATGATTTGACTGTGTCCTGGTGGCAGTACCCTTTCTACAGTATTCAATAAATACTTTTGGACCGGCGGTCCAATTCATTTTTGCACCCTAATCACCACGTGCAGTGCCGATTTCCACTCTGCCTGGGCTTCCTGCATGTTGGCCCCCTGTCCCGCAGTGCTATTAGCTACTCTCCTCTCTCCCTGGCTGCTGCGGGGGATGTTTCAGGATGGAAAGTGGGGGAAGGGGCTAGTAAATATGTAATTTACTGGCGCCTTCCTTTGCTAAATGAACACAGTGAACACACTCGCTCACTGTGTTCATTCATAACTGAAGCATAGTAAACGGTGTGCCCCCCCCCCCCCAAGGTTGTACAAAAAAAGTCCCGTACATATGAACCTTCGAGTTGCAAACTTTCAAAGATGCAAACATGTGTTTGCATAGTTTTTTCATTCAACCCAGTGGTCTGAACAAAAAAGAAAACTGACTCTGATCAATGTTGGTGCCGCAATCTCCCCTGCTGCGCTATTGTATTCTGACATGGGGGATCCCCCCCAGAACACACTGATCAGTGCTCGCAGCCTTTGTCTACAAGCACTGATCTTTGTTGTACTTACGAATGAGCTCCAGGAACGGCACTCGTTTGTAAGTAGGGGGATTACTTTAATAGATTGTACTAGGCTTTAGCCACTGTGTTGCCTTGCATTTAAAGAGGAGTTCCCGCCCCCAGCAAAAAAGTCAGCAGCAACTTTTAATATTAGGACACTTACCTGTAGAGTTGAGCGAACCTGAACTGTAAAGTTCGGGTCCGTACCGAACTTTGGGGTGTCCGTGACCCGGACCCGGACATTTGAAAAAAAGTTTGGGTTCAGGGTTCGGGTATTTTATCCCGCCTGTTGAATAGTTGCAGGGCAGCCAATCAACAAGGGTTTCACTGGTTTGCCCTTAGAAGCCATCACAGTGCAGCATGTGACCCAGCCTCTGTATAAGCTGGAGTCACGTAGTGCTGCATGTCCCATGCTCTCAGGCTAGTGTAGGGAGAGGATGCTGCTAGCGCTGTGAGGGACAGATTGCAGATATAATAACATCTCATCCTGCATTACAGAACGATCTGATTCTGGACTAGGTAGAGATTACTATTACTACTGCTTTGAGGGACAGATTGCAGATATCATCCTGCATTACAGAACAATCTGATTCTGGACTAGGTAGAGTTTACTACTCCTGCTTTTAGGGACAGATTGCAGATCTAATAACATCTCATCCTGCATTACAGAACGATCTGATACTGGACTAGGTATAGTCTACTGTTCCTGCTGGTTCCTGCTGTTGCTGTAAGGGACAGATTATTGTTCTAAAATCATCTCCTAGTGCTATAGGGAGAGTTTCCTGCTGTTGCTGTAAGGGACAGATTATTGTTCTAAAATCAACGCCTACTGCTATAGGGTCAGGTTCCTGCTTTTGCTGTAAGGGACAGATTATTGTTCTAAAATCATCGCCTACTGCTATAGGGTCAGGTTCCTGCTGTTGCTGTAAGGGACAGATTATTGTTCTATAATCATCTCCTAGTTCTATAGGGAGAGGTGCCTGCTGGTGCTGTAAGGGACAGTTTATTGTTCTAAAATCATTGCCTACTGCTATAGGGTCAGGTTCCTGCTGTTGCTGTAAGGGACAGATTATTGTTCTATAATCATCTCCTAGTTCTATAGGGAGAGGTGCCTGCTGGTGCTGTAAGGGACAGATTATTGTTCTGAAATCATCGCCTACTGCTATAGGGTCAGGTTCCTGCTGTTACTGTAAGGGACATATTATTGTTGTAAAATCATCGCCTACTGCTATAGGGTCAGGTTCCTGCTGTTGCTGTAAGGGACAGATTATTGTTCTATAATCATCTCCTAGTTCTATAGGGAGAGGTTCCTGCTGTTGCTGTAAGGGACAGATTATTGTTCTAAAATCATTGCCTACTGCTATAGGGTCAGGTTACTGCTGTTGCTGTAAGGGACAGATTATTGTTCTAAAATCATTGCCTACTGCTATAGGGTCAGGTTTCTGCTATTGCTGTAAGGGACAGATTATTGTTCTAAAATCATCGCCTACTGCTATAGGGTCAGGTTCCTGCTGTTGCTGTAAGGGAGGTTATTGTTCTGTAATCATCTCCTAGTTCTATAGGGAGAGGTTCCTGCTGGTGCTGTAAGGGACAGATTATTGTTCTAAAATCGTCTCCTAGTTCTATAGGGAGAGGTTCCTGCTGCTCCTGTAAGAAGTCCTGCAGAATAGATATTTAGACCGGCCTCACACAGCTATTGGTATACTTGTTTTTTTGAATATGCCTCAATATTTTGGGGGCTACCCCAATTAGAAAAAAAAACAAACAAACAACAAAAAGTGTTGGCTACCTCCTCCTCCTTCACCACCGCCACTTCCACCTACACTGCCAAGTTTGGGTCCCCATTGACTTCAATCCGGGGTCAGGTTCGGGTCAAGTTCGGTACCGAACCTGAACTTTTTCGCGAAGTTTGGCCGAACCCGCCGAACCCGAACATCCAGGTGTCCGCTCAACTCTACTTACCTGTCCTGGAATCCAGAGATGTTGGCACCCCAGCTGATGTTTCCATCAGTTCTCAGGTGTTGCCGTCATCATTCGTAGTAAGAGAACCCGGCAGTGAAGCCTTGTGGCTTCACAGTCGGTTCCCTACTGCGAATGCACGAAGTGTGCAGCGCTTTCTGAATGGCCCAAGAGGGGGGGCCGAAGTTCCAAGTGATCACACTGTGGTGCGATCTCCCAGAAGTGGGGATAGGTACCTGTCAATTAGACAAATATATACTTGAGGGGCACACCCAAATAATGTATTACATTAGAGATGTTGCTGCCGTTAGACCACATGAACAAAACCGCATATTACAGCGCACACATGCAATAATGACATTTATATCATGCAAGGCTATTTAAAAGTACCTGAACATCTTTGAACAAAAATATGGGGAGTCCGTCGCACTAAATGGCCATAGAGTGCTTAGCCCACTACTGCATCAAAGTCCCCAACTCAGTGGGTCCTACACTAACCATAAATTGGAGATTCTGTCACTTAACGATGGGAGCATACACTCCTCCTAATGGGAGAACTAGAGAATAAGGATGGGCTCGGGCGTGTTCGGAACTGGACATGTCCGAGCCCGCCAGGAAGCTTGCACTGCGCTAATCACAGGCCGTAAAACATTTCCTTATGCACGGCTGCAGCAATCGGGAAATGTTTCACTGCCTGTGATTGGTGCAGCGCAGTGCAAACTTCCTGGTGGGATCGGGCACGTTTGGTTCCAAACACGCCTGAGACCATTCTTGCTAGAAAACTCTTCCTATGAACTCAGGTGGACACTGATTAGAGGTAATCATGAAGAGGTGGGGTGCTCCAGCCCAAGAGATCTGGTCAGGATCATACAAATAGACAAATATATACTTAGGGGGCACACCCTAATAATGTATTACATTAGAGATGGTGCTGCATTAAGACCACATAAACAAAACAGCATATTACAGCGCACACATGCAATAATGACATTTATATCATTCAAGGCTATTTAAAAGTACCTGAACATCTTTGAACAAAAATATGGGGAGTCCGTCACACTAAATGGCCATAGAGTGCTTAGCCCACTACTGCGTCAAAGTCCCTCAACACAGATGTTCAGGCACTTTTTTAGCCTTGCATGATATAAACGTAATTATTGCATGTGTGCGCTGTAATATGCAGTTTTGTTTAGGTACCTGTCAAAAACAGGTACCCGATCCCCCCTCCCCCCTGAAAGGTGGCAAATGTGGCACCGGAGGGGGGAGGAGTCAGACTTTTGGGTGGAACTCCACTTTAAACATGTAAAGACTAGTATATGTTTCTATCCAAAAAACATCTAGTTCTCTATCTATTTCTAAATCTTCTTGTTCTGTCCCAGAATTAATTTATTGCATTCTGCGTAAATATGAGTATGTGCAGAAAATGCACCTCTTTAGACGCAGGTTTTACAATTTCTGGTTACATATATGAATGCAGCAAATATTTATGCCCTTGTGTGCATGTCCCCATTCAAAACAATATATATTCAGATCTGTAAAAAAAAAACCCAAATCCTTTGAATTATGTTTTTTGCAACTGTGTGCATGCACCCTTACATAAGCAATGCATGCCACTGCTCACCACTTCACTGCACACATCACATTAAAATGATCAGAAGGAAAGCTGCATTGGTGCAAGCAGATTGTCAAGTTGTCCTTGTAATATGAGCAAGTTTTTACAAATCAAAGAGCCCCATGCCCGACCTTTCTCCTCTTGTCCATGGCAGCAGCAGCAACACTTAATAGGAAGCAATTAGCGCTCAGGAGATACAATAGTGGTGTGATTGATGTGACTCCATGACTTGATGCTACTTGGGAGACAGAGGAGACAAAACCCTGAGCTCTGGGTGTGTTGGGATTTGTGGAATAGAGAGATTAACAGACAACAAAGGATGAGCAAAGAAAGAGAGGGAAATGGGAAGGCACTGGTATTTCCATAAATTAACCCTTAATTGGACAGAGGCATTGTCTTCAATTAGTCCAATACAAGTCAGGTGTTAATGGGGTGCAAATATAAAATGTGATTTAAAGTAGTTTTTTTTTTTTTTTGGTGACTTTTAATTGTTTGATGGTTCAGTGGGCTATTAATATTTTGATATAATTATACTATATAGAGTTAATTGCTAGGTATAGGGAGAGCCAAGTAGGCTTTCTGCTGTTTTACAATGAAGAAGAAGTCTTCTGTTTTAAGATCTCTGCTGCATCCTTGTGTTCAGATGGAAGTCTAGCTCATGCTGCAATATAAAGGATCTGGAATGAGGGATATGCCTTTGCTCTGATGGTCTTACATGTAGAAGTCACTTCCAAAAAAAAAAAAGAAGGACTTTAGTTGGCATGATTAACATTCTGCTCTTGTGCCACATCAACAGCTAGAAACTACTGCCCACTTATTTCAGCATACACCAGCATTTCCCCCCTGCAAATATAAATCCAGTGTAGATATTACTATTATAGTGGGCACAAAAAAAATGTGTTCTTTAAACTATATATACTTGCTGTGCCAGGGTTTTAAGTGTGTGCCATTAATAATAAGTACACATCTGCTGTGTCTGGCTTTTCTTTGTGCTCCTAGCCTTGCCCTTGTTGTTACAGAGGGATATTGGTGATAAAGCAGAAATCAGAGGCTTATCTAGAGGTCTATAGGATTCCTTCAGTGCTCTTCTACGATATCCTATCACCCTGCAGCACAAGAAACATTGATTTAGCTCTTGTACTGCATTGATCTGTGGCAATCAAAGCTGGGCTAAGACATCCAAAGTCATACTACCCTTGTGAAAGATAAGAGCTGTGTATATCAGCTGGCTGTAGAAGCCTGTATACTCATCAGTGTGAGCTAAGGAAGAGGCTTGCACATCACAAACCTATACTGTGGTGCTGCACGTAGCAGGTGACGTCATCACAGCTATTTTTGGCTGTCACTTTCTATTTTTGGGGACTGGCATTTTCCATTGTTGTACAGGGGAGTGTCTAGTGAAGTTGGTGGTCTGTCATGTATTCCAAAAACAAAGGGGGGCTGTGGGAAACCAGTTGGTCACTAGGACTCCACATGGGAGGTAAGCTGTTTTTATAAGACCCACTTGTCCAGTATCTGACATCTGTCAGTAGCATCAGGCCTTGACATCTTTATTGCTTGTTAAACTGATGGATAAGGAAAGTTTCATTCTGGGAATAGTAAACCCAAATAATAAAGAATGCTTCAGGCCACTGTGTTGTTTTACCATTACTTTTTTTTCTTCTTCTTCCATATTTCATAGGAGGGAAATGGTATATCCCATATGATGTGGTTCAGTGGCTCAGACCCCACTGGAACACAAAAGGGCTTTTACATAAAGGATCTTGTAACATTCATAAATACTGTATGGTAAACGTTGCCATGCAGACCATGACATTTTTTGACATTGTAAATCTCTGTTGTGAAAACACTGCCAGCTGCTATTTTAGTCTAAAAAGGCTTAAAATGGTAAATGTCATGATTTTTTATAGCATTTATTAACTGGATGCCACTATACATTTCTGACATGCTATAATATGCAGCAGGGATATGCAATTAGTGGACCTCCAGATGTTCCAGAACTACAAATCCCATGAGGCATAGCAAGACTCTGACAGCCACAAGCATGACACCCAGAGGCAGAGGCATGAAAGGATTTGTCGTTTTGCAACAGCTGGAGGTCCGCTAATTGCATATCCCTGATATACAGGAACAAAGAAAAAGCAGTTCTTTATTCCAGTCCTAATCTAGGCTAAGATGTTGTTATTAGTCTGCTGCAGGCATTTCCACAGTCTCTTCTCCCTAATGCAGTGGTTCTCAACTCCTGTCCTCGGGACCCACTAACAGGCCAGGTTTGCAGGATAACTGAAATACATCACAGGTGATATCATTTGCTGCTCAGTGATTGCAGTGTTCTAGTCTGCATCTCCCCAAGGTAATACTTAAAATCTGGCCTGTTGGTGGGTCCTAAGGACCGGAGTTGAGAACCACTGCCCTAATGCCTAGTACACATGGGCTGAATGACGGGAGACATCGGCTGGTTCAATAAAAAATGCCCGTGTGTATGTCAGCCGGTCCTACAGTTGGATGAGCATGCTGGTAAAAACCAGCAGCCGACCAGCTCCCGATCAGCACTTTCAGCCAATGGCCGAGGGCGCTGATTGGAGTGTTCTGGCCCCCTGTCAGAACACAACAGCTCAGTGGGTGAGATTGCTGTACTGATGTTCCATTGTTAGTCAGTGGCGGCTGGTGCTCAATATTTTGGGGGGGTGGCAAACAAACCACCCCCCTCACTAGCGTGCTGCCACCCCCCACTCACACCACTGCCGCCACCCTCCCCCCACGGGTGACGGATGGGATGGTGCCCTTACCTTAGGAGATGAGGCAGGGTAGGACTGCTGCTCCTTGCTCCAGCCGAGGGAAGAGCCGGGGCAGACAGGCTTCTCCTCCCAGCCAGAAAGGAAGTGGGTACTCATTGGCTTGGGAATCCTAAGACTCCCGGGCCAATCGGGTCTCAGGACCTGCTTCCTGATTGGCCGGGAGGAGAATCAGAAAGACAATAGCAAAAATATTAATTTGCTATTGTCACACAACTGGGTGGGTGCGCCCCAAGCCCACACTTTTTTAAAGCTAATTAGAGCCTCAGGCTCTAATCATATGCTTCCACATGGCACATGCCACATGGCACCCTACATGGAGATTGGGCACATGGATTAGGGGGGTGGCACCTGTGCGCACCTAATGGACTGGCTGCCACTGTTGTTTTTACAGCGTCTCTGACTGGAGCTGTCAGTTTTTGTTCCAGGTTGAATGAAAAAAAACTATTAGTGTGGACCAGGCTTTAGGCTGGCCATAGACTGATCAATTTTTGTAGATCAGTCAGTGAGGTGATTGAAAAAAAAAAATAGTGGATTCCCCCATCCATGGAGGAATCCTCCCCATTGTATAATGACAGTGGGAATTTTCCACAGTCAGAATACACCGATCAACAGCTGCAGGCAATCGGCTGATTAAGAAAAGATTTCCAACAGTCCTGTTCGACAGAAGTCCCTGTTGAACCAGTCGAATTTCGATCCAACTATGCCCAGTTTTAGGCTGATGACACTTGGGTGGCTCTGCCACTACCCTTCATACCGCAGAAAATTTGTAAAAATTGCCGGTAGCAGGATCACTAGGAGTTTTTCTGTTTGTCCCTATGGTTTCACTCCCTCTGTAGGTGAGGCAGTGAGATTTTGTTCTCATTGGTAGCGATTGAGATTCAGCATATTTGAGCCAGCACCAGAGCGACATCTTACTGCATCCAGCTACAGTGGAAGCAATTCCATAGGGTCATTTCATAGCCTTTATAGAGATACTGCCACTGAGTATTTGTTTCCAGCAGCAGAATCAACTGCGTGTCATCAGCTCTACCGATCAGACTACAACCTTTTAAAATGGTTCTAAAGCCCTAAGATTTTTTTTTTCATTCTATGCATTAAGGTAAAAATCTTCCTGTGTGGCAGGATCCCCCCAGCCCTCCATTATACTTACCCGAGCCCGATTTCCATCCAATGCTGTGCATGGGAGCAGCAGCTCTCTCCCTCCTCACTGGGAAGATTGATAGCAGCAGGAGTCATTGGCTCCCTTTCCTGAAAATCAAATCCTGTGACCAGGGAGTGGGGGCTTTCTATGACTGCACTCATAATAACATTGCACACAGCAGGTAACTATAACATGTAAAACATTGAAGCTTTAATATCACTTTAACTTTGTAGCAAGACACAAGGTAAGAGCCTGTAGCAAGGGCTGATCTGTTTCGGACACCTTTAAACACAGCCACAAGCACCAGAATTTACATGCTTGTTCACCTCTGAGCCAGCATCTCAGTCCAGTGAGTTAAAGCCTTTTACACATGGGCCAAATGCCGGGCAACATCGGCCAGTTCAATAAAAAAACGGCCAACATTCGACCCGTGTGTATTGAGCCGACTGGCTTCCGATCAGTGCTTTTAGTGTTCTGGGGGGGGGGGGTACCCCCTGTCAGAACATAATAGCTCAGTGGGAGAGATCGCTGTACTAACATTGGATAGTTAGTACAGTGGTTCCGATCTGAGCTCCAAGTTTTGTTTTGTTCATCCCACTGGGTTTCATCCCACTGGGTTCCCAATGGGAAAAAAAAATGATAGTATGTACTAGGCTTAAGGCTGACCTTGGATGATGCCAGAGTAAAGATATTGCTGTCCTTCTGGAGAGAAAAGGCATTGTTGGGTGAGTACTATTATACTACCTTTTGTACCATATCACTTGCCCTTTAGATTATAAGCTCTCATGAGCAGGTTCCTCCCAGCTTTATTTTGTTAAGCTGTTGTGCAAACTTTAAAGCCCAGCTCTGGGAATTAGACATGATCTATCCTTGCAGTCTGCCACCCCCTCCACACCCCCAAACATACACTGCAAGAACTAAATGCTCATTAGGTCTAGAGCAGTGGCAGCTGGTGCAGCGCCCCTCCAGGTCCACAGTCACCCCACAGTGGAGCTCCTCTGGACTGTCTGATACTGCAGCTTATATCTTCACCCAGTGTTCTTTCTGGGTTCGGATTGGCTGGGAAGCCGGAAGCCAATGCTGATTTGCTGCCATCGCAGGGTGGGAGGGCAATATAAAACTGTCCAATTGGGGCCTCGGGATGTGGTCACGTGCCTGTGAGGGGGTGACAGACCTGGGAGAAGCCTATTGGGCCGGCGCCCCGCACAGTGCACGGCCACACAGATAGTGCGAGCTGGTGGGCCACCAGTGGTCTAGAGGGAGCTGAAGAGGCTGCATTACTTACCCTGACTCCCCTCTCCAGCAGGCTACAGTGCCATATTTTTGTCCCTGACATTACGGGCTGTGGGGGGTCCCTTGCCATTAGCACATACAAAGCATGGCTATTAACCCTGTATTGTACATGGAGAGTGCAGGTATTTGGCCCTGGCTGGGGGGGGGGCGCCTTGGAGAAGAGGCTTCTTGGGAGTGGTCACACAGATGGAGTGGACCTACAGGAGCACATTTTAAGGTAAGTATTATTCCTTATTCATGCATCCATAGACTAAATGAACCGTTATCCCTTGCAGTGCAAAGATTTTATCAAATTCCTGGAACTGGGCTTTAATCTAATAGAGCCTCATTAACGTCAATGTTATTGAAAATCAGCATGTACTTTTTTGTTTAGTGGACCTTTACAGTCAAAGCCAGGAAATTCTACTCCACAATGATGTTCCCATCATCAAACAAAAGTTCAACATCTGGAGAGTCTGAACCAGTCTTCCCCTGTGATCGGGGGTGAGTCAAGCTTTGCTTGTGTCTACTGCATTGTGCAATGGTGAATAGGTGGGAAGAGCACAAGTCTGTTTACCCCCATCTATATGTGACCAGCATTGCTTGCTTAACCTTTGTGTTTGAATCATCGCTGTTTAGGGCTCCAACAAGGCACTGAATGCTTTATTACTGTACGAACATTAAGGCTAGCTGTTAGCAAGGACCACTAAATCCATTTATTTGTTTGCTGTATTTTGACTCCAACAGGTGTGAACACATAGGGACCCCTGTGCAGACAGGCATGGGATATTTAAAGTGTACAAAGAGTCAACCTAAAGCTGGCCATACATCAGTGGAATTGAATGCAAACATTTTTTGGGGGACATTCGTTCAATTCTCTAATGATTAGTGGGGTCAAATCGATGTTAGATTTCCTTTGTAGTGACGAGAAAATTCTAAGGAGCAGAATGGAAAATTTTTGTGAATATGATTATCGTTTGGGAAAAACTGTACATATTTATTTTTCTTTATTTATTCTACGTACTTGTATAGCACCATTAATTTACACTGCACTGTACATTCACACCAGTCCCTGCTTCAAGGAGCTTACAATTTAAGGTTTCTAACTTACATTCACACATCCACATATTAGGTCCAATTTAGACAGGAGCCAATAAACCTACCAGCATGTCTTTGGAGTGTGGGAGGAAACCTGAGTAGGACGGATCGGAACAATTCTGATTGGTCAAAGTGGTCATGTGCCAACACCCAACCAATCAAAATCACTCTGATCTGTCCTAGAAGAGGACTGCAACTATAAAATCCCTGGACCGCTACACTGGCTGTGTGGAAGGGACAGCTAATAACATTTTTTGTGAAAAGGTAATCTTAAACTGGCCATAGATGGATGCCGGGGGGGACCATTCAAGAGCAGTCTATCTGAGCACCGCCTGCTCTCAAACAGGCTTATTTGAAAATGTTGCTTTGATCAGAGCTGCAGCCAATCAGTTTCATTGCTGATCAGTGTATTCTGACAGCAGGGGAGTCCCACTGTTAAGCCTCGTAAACACTGGGTGACGATCGTATACAACAGGTCGTATGAACGACCGTTGTATGCAAAATCGATCATTCGTATGCACGATTAGAACAACCGACATACGACGGTCGTACAAGGGGAGTTGTATGAGCAGACTAGAAAACTTGGTCGTACCAACAAGCGGTCATACGACCATTGTACCCTGTATACAGAGAAGTTGGTACAAGTTGTATTGTGCAAAACACGCATGCTCAGAAGTCAGGAATGGCCGGATGCTAATTACATGCACCTGAACGTTCTTTATGTGGTCGTATGATCGTGTAGTGCAGTCAGTATGCAATTTAAATTATCCAACATACGATTTGAGACAATCGTAAGTACGATCGTCGTCTCGTGTGTATGAGGCTTTAGAATACAATGACACAGAGTAGAAGATTCCCCATCCATTGATTGTATGTATGTGGGAATCTGTTCAGGTTTTTTATACATGCATGGCCAGCTTCACAGTTTAAAGCAGAACCTCAGGAAAAAAAATCTCCATGCAGTAGGGCAGTGCACACACTGCATGGGTTAACTCTTTTTTGTCTAGGGGAGAGGAGAGCCAAGATATACTCGCCTAATCCTCCCAGCGCAAGAGTGGTCCCTACGGCTCCTGCCCCCGTAGTCTTGTACGGTGGACTGTTCCTGAATCCTGATATCATCGCCCCCATAGGCCTGCTCTGGATGTGTGAAAGGCAGGAATAGTCCACCGCTGGATGTGGGGGAGCACTATTTACTGGCGGATCAAAGGATCGGGTGAGTATAAGCTCTGTGTTCATCCCTAGACACAGCCCCACTGCATGGGGATTTTTTCCCCCAGGAGCTTTGCTTTAGGATTTTTTTAAAAAAATGGTTGACTCAGTGATAGTAAGAAAGAATGTTTTGACCAAGGATTTTTCTATGAATGTTCAAACAAAAACTAAATGTTGTATGGTGAGCCTACAGGAGGCACCCCATAGGGAGAAGATGGAAATGATCTACACAAAGCAAAAAGTTTGCAACCAATCCTAGACAGACTCCATGCAACTCCTGCAGCCAGTTCCCTTTATTTCATCTAAAGGCTGACTGTCTCTCATGAATGAATCCAAAGCGATTACAGGGAGATTCTGGCTCAATTCCCAGTCTTCTCTTTGTGGTTTCACAAAACTCCTCTCTTTTTTCTTACTACAAGCACATGGCTTATCTAGGTGACAGCTGAAAAGACTCATATTTCATTAAAATCACATTAGGTGCATTATAGGGGAGAGCATCCCATTGATTTGTCTCTCTAGCAGGAGGTGTCACTTCAAAGATGCCAATGCCATGTAAACCAGCTAAGACAATAGTGACATCATGGGAAGCTCTTTCTCAACATCAGTCTGCTTATGTGTATTTGTGATCTGCTCCCAGGAAGAAGTCATCCCTGCCAGGAGCTGCAATCAGCAGATGTACTAAATGTTTATTGCAATATGAACAATCTGGACCAAGGGAATGGGGGGGGGGGGCAGTCCTGGCTGGGGACTTGGAGCAGAAGAGAGAACATGAGAGTGAGGATGTCCCAGCATAGAACAGTCTGTGGATGTTATCAGCAGTCTCAGGATCTCCTGAGTATTGGAGGCTGAGGATTGTCTGATCAGCAGGCAAAGATCGGTACAGCTTGGTACATTGTATCTGAGGATCTCCTGTGTATTGGGGGCTGAGGATTGTCTGATCAACAGGCAAAGATCGGTACAGCTTGGTACATTGTATCTGAGGATCTCCTGTGTATTGGGGGCTGAGAATTAACAGATCAGCCTGCAGACATCGACACAGCTTGTTACATTGTATCTTCACTGCAAGGATGGGCACACAGGATTTGCGGACTTACTGTTTACAAACACTGAATAAAAAGTAACATTGGCTTCTTCATTGTGTACACACAGTATACTTGTCACCCCTTTGATGTCCACCTATGGGGACATAACTAACCAGCATGTACACGGGGAGGCAGAATATATCTTATGCACATAGTCGCATATATCATATACAGATGTGTAGCTACAGCATTAATAGATGTATGATGGATACATGATAGATAGACAGACAGATAGATAGATCGCACAGACATATGATGTCCGACTAGACAATTAAGAGTCGGGGGTTATGTGTCCTCTAGGAGTCTATGTTACATGGTTCGACATGGCTAGAAACGGACAACTAGTCTGTTAGG
>BLSH010363518.1:616608-639859 GCA_018402905.1 Glandirana rugosa | reverse complement strand
CCCCCCCCCCCCCCGCCCCAATAGCTCTGACTGTGTTGAGGGGGAATCAGTTCTCTTTCCTGCAACCCGTGGTTATGGTTATTATAGGCTTACCTATTGGTAAAAAGGCAAAATGCGTGCATGGAAGTTTACTTCTACTTTAAAAGGAAGCAGATGATCATTAGGTATAATTGTATTCATTTTCTTATGTTTTAAACTGAGGAATGCACCGATACCTCTGTCATTTGCTTTAGCGGTCATTTAGAAAAGGTTAGGATTATTGAAGCTGCCATTGCTCACTTGTGCATGCTCCAGTGCTTTCATCCTTATCTTGGCTTTCAATCCTCATTAACCTGAAACCACAACCAAGGAAGGGAGTTCAGACTTTGCAGACTGCATGCATGTTCCAGGGTAGTTGAAACTTTGACGATGAATGATCAGATTAACAGGCCCCAGGTTTGTAGGTTTATAAAAAGTCCAATATTGATTATTCTTTTCTTTCCAATCCACTTACAGCAATAACGCATATCAAAGCAGGATTTTCCACAAGTTAACCTAAACAAGAGCCTAGGGCTTGATGGACATCATGAGGTCCAGCCACTACCAATAAGCTCCTGCAGTAAACCAGAGGATAGCACAATTAATCAAAAATGTGGACCTGCCTGTCACTTCACAAGAGAGGATAACTTGTAGGCAGTTAGCACCTATACAATAGGTTGGGGATTCTTCTATTGCAATTCGTATTAATGTCAATCAAAGGGTTGGGGGTAACCAAAGTTAGTATCTTACCCAGGGCTTTATTTTGATGTAATCTGTCTGATTGCTGCAATGCTGTTATCTGATTCATAAAAAAATGTTATTCATATAGTATGTGTTGTTAATTAGGCAATACAGTCATCAAAGGCAGTTTAATATCATACCAATAAGTAAGAAAAAATAAACACAGCTTTTGAGGTACTTCTGCAGAATGAAAAGACCACCCACTAGCGCACTAGTTTGGCAATGCTTGCTGGAAGTTGTAGTGGCACTGCATTTTGCCTAAACCCTTTATTTTACAAGTATTTAAATAAATAAATAAATGGTCCCGGCCAGCATGTTTTTTGCTGCATTGAAGGTTACTAATACCATGTCTGAGCTTTATTAGTAGAACTTTAAAGCAGAACTCATGGAAGTAGCGGCCGAGTTAATCCTCACAGTAGCAGCTTAGGCTGTGTCTTTCTAGGACTAGTTAATGGTCATAAAGTTAAGATGATGTGTGCAGATGGAATTTCAATTAGCTTGGTTTTCAATGATTTATAGAGAGTCTACATCAAGTAATTGATCCCTCAGCACCTAATGCCTGTTTAACATCCTTCTCCTTATAGTATCGTAGCCTTCGCCACAATCCATCTGGTGAAAACACTGAGGCTTTTGTTCCGACACTATTTATTGCCT
This sequence comes from Glandirana rugosa, assembly GCA_018402905.1. Lineage (NCBI taxonomy): Eukaryota > Metazoa > Chordata > Amphibia > Anura > Ranidae > Glandirana > Glandirana rugosa. The sequence continues at coordinate 638,446 of BLSH010363518.1, read as the reverse complement.
ACATGGCCAAACCCCAGTTCTGTTCCTGTTGGATGTACTCTCTCTCCCAAACTGCAAATGACAAATTGTTACATTCTGAAGTGTGAAAATTCAATTCCCAATTATTCCAAAATAGTGAACTGTTGTATGCTTAGCTGGGGAAATTGAACGATTTCCAGAAAGAACACATTACTGGCGTTGTTTCTTATTTTCACAGTGCTATAAATATGAGCATGAAAAGGATTTCTTGATTAAACAGAGCAGATATTAGTCGGACATGGTAGCCATGATTGCTGTGGGGTAATGCAGAATTTATAAGGAGACATGGTGCATTGAAGGTTGCTGCAGCTGGTTTTAGCCCTAAGAATTGAATAGGGAAACTTACACATAAAGCTTAAGGACATAAGGTAGCACTGGTCATAGGGTCATAGGGTAGCTAACAGTAATTTGTCATATTTATTTTATGTGTAGAACACCTTACATGGATATAACTTAAATCTGAACTTTAGGCAGATAATACAAGAAACAAATAAATGCTATGCATTTTTAAGTATATTTAATTTTTTAATGCAAAAAGTATAAGTGCTAGATTTCCATTTGATATCAGCCAGAGGCGTAGCTTGAAGCTTGTGGACCCCAATGCAAAAGCTGACCTGCCCCCCCACTATCTAAGAGAGTGAAAAGAGAAGGTGGTGTGGCGCTGCTGAATAGTGATAGGTAGTGTGTTGTAGGTGATATCGCGCTAAGGCTTCAAAAAACAATAACATGTATGGAATGCGTATATATATGAGAGAAAAAACGGCGAGCAGCTAAATCACAATCAAACTAATTGCAAATCAGAACATGTAAAATCGATACAGCGCTCAGCCACATAATCTAGCTATCATAGTAAGAACCATGATATGCAAATGGATGTATAAAATTATTTTATACATCCATTTGCATATCATGGTTCTTACTATGATAGCTAGATTATGTGGCTGAGCGCTGTAGTGATAGGTAGTGCAGGCTGCTGCCCCCACTTAAAAACGGCCAGTGACCAGTTACAGTGAAGAAAAAGTGAAAGAATAGTGGGTTGGCGCTGCCTATATTTAGCTGAAAGCTATAAGTGAACTGTAAGTGCTAAATTATGCGTGAATATACTAAAAATAGGTGGGATGGTTGTGAATTGCACAAATAAGTAAGATGATTGTGAATTGCACAAAATTGCCCTCTAGTGATGAAAACAGAACAGATCTGCAAAAGTGTAGGTGCTCATGCAAGTGAGCGGTATTGGAAAAATCATATATGTGGGTATGAGACAGGGTGTGAGTGAGCAGGGTCAGTGGTGGCCCCTCCGTTCGTGACACAAACCCCACTCACCCCTGAGTAACGATCGCAATGAAAGGATGAATGCGGTCTCCGGATGCCGATCTATACTCCAATCCGGCGTGATAGCAGTATCCACATGTAAAATACAAATTTCCGTAGTGTAGGGTATCAAACTGACAAAGCAAACAAATAAGTGTAATAACTCACAGTGGAGAAGTCAGAAGACCGGAGCTTCCATGCGTTCCAGGGTTCAACCGGAAGTACGTCTGACGCTCTAGGCTCCGCCTACTATCACCTGCTGCTTCACTCTGAACTGCCGAGTGAAAGTAGTGGGCTTATATGTAAAAGAGGAAAATCAGAGTGCCTGATCTAGGCCTGGCATTGGGTGGGTGGGCCCTCTGACTTTCATATTCATCACTTTCAGATTCATATACAACCCATCGCTTTCACCCCACAGCTCTGAGTGTGCCTTGGCTTCTCCTCACCTAGTGTGAGCATGCACAGTTCAGCAGGGCTGAGCAGGACAGGGAGGGCTGTACTGGGCTGGACGCGGAGGATGAGCAGGGAGTGCACCACTGGGAGAAAAGGCTTGCCCCATCTCCCTGTGTAGATGAAACCAGGAACCTATGGGACCTACACAAGGTGACAATGCAAGTGCTTTTCCCCAGCGACACAGTGAAATACTTAATGTGACAAGAGGGTCGCACGGGCGCATGGGCAGGGTCACCATTGCACAAACTCCTACTTTCCTAGTGTCCCTCCTTCTTCATGCCCTTCTCTCAAAAGAACTTGCATTTTCAGCTTTCATTTCCACTAACAAATCCACTTTTAGATAATATCTACTATGCTATTTGATACTAAGGACAGATATAAGGACACTTTAAAGTGAACCAAAAGCCCATACTTTTTAAGTTTGAATAGTTTTAGTTTTGGAGAGGGTAAAGAATGGCTAAAATGATATGGCAGGGTTTTTTGCCTGTTTAACTTTGGGAAGATTTTCCTTTACTCCCTGTTCATGAGACACAGCAGATGTTAGAGAGGATCTCTCAAACTCTAGGGGATATCCCCTCTTAGACAGCTGTCAACAGAAGAGTTTTCTCCATTGGAAGATTTCTTGTTGTTGCAACTCATACGTTTCTTATTACTTTCTCCACTGAAAACAACAATCCCCAGGAAAACAGAGAAGAGGAATATCTGTGGCAGGGATACAGACATCAATAAGAACCTAGCAGAGTAGATATGTGGCACTGGAAGCCTGGCTTGTTCTTATTGTTGTTCAATGGAATGGCGGCAAAAGGACTATCACAGACATCTTGGATAGAGATGAGTAAACCTGGAATGGAAACACTGCACCTTAATATTAGTTCAGATACAATTTAATTCCAATGTAAAAATCAGAGGAAAGACTGTACACAAAGTCAATGCATTTGGTAGCAAGGTATTCACTCAAGGAGTGGTGCTTCAGTTCATGATTTACTCAGCAATCAAAAATTCAACAAGGATTCTAACTCTCCCCTATTCTATCCAAAACTAACCAAAAAAATTAGTATACACTTTATCTGTCTACCCAGAAAAGAAAACAGCACATTTCACTTATGAAATGGTTCCATTTGAAGTCTAATGTCCCGTACACACGGTACAATTATCGTCCGAAAACTGTCGTACAATAATCCGACCGTTAGTACGCTCCATTCAACAGCCGATTTTCAATTATCGTCCAATGGAAGTTGTATGAGCAAACTAGAAAACTTTTGTCTGCCGACAAGGCGCCGCCCGATTTTCGGCTTGTGTGTACAGAAGCTAGCCAAACAGTTGTAAGTACAAACACGCATGTTTGGAATCTAGGAAGTGTTCGTTCGTGTAGCCTGAGTCCATAATTCACAATTAACATTCACCTGATCCTCTTTATATGCTTGTAACACGTCACTATGGTCACCTTTGTCGAACGACAATTTGACTACCGTCAGTACGCTAGACAAAATCACGGATGGCCGATTTTGGGAAAAGTTGGATGTGTGGTCATGCAACAATCGCATCGTATGTATGAGGCTTTACACAATTTACTGGTGTCAGCTTTTAGTCTACATTTGAGAACTGCCAAAGAGTATGTCACATAATTTATTTTTAAAACAATTTAATTTTGTTTTTTGTGCAATACCATAAAAAATATAGGACTGCTGTAATCTTAGGAAATGTTCATTGCATTAACATCAGAATAACTCCTCCATGGCCGAAGACAATATAATTGTATCGGAAAAGTAATACGTCCGGTTTTACAGTCAGGCATATGTTCCTGTTAACATGGAAGATGTTGATTGTGCCTGAGTGTTTTGACTGGGGTCATGTTATACAATGGAGTGACAGTTTGACAGCTATTTCCCTCTTGTCAATGTGTGATATTGTGATTATGGAATGACACCATTAAGCACTTAATGAAGCCTTTTGTGCTCACTTGATCCACTCCACATAGATATCACAGGTCCATATGTTACTTTTTATGGAAATAAGTTTAGCTATTGCTACAGCCCCTAACAACAGTTATTTGCAGTCTCTAGGGAAGTTCTATTAAGCCATCTACTTTGCCAGTAAGTGCCATTAATGCCTGGGAAATTCTAACAGCCTCTCTAGCAGACTGAAAAGTGATTTATAAGCTGGGTTTGTTAGGGAAAAAAACCCAGCCCTCTCATTTAAAAAGAATTTAGTATTTCATCAGCTTTATCTAACAATAGCAGGATTTTGCTGCCAAAGTGCTTCAAACACTAAAATGAGACTTAAAACTTGTTTCTGTTAAGTTAAACTTGTTCCATTTTGCTTAAAAATTTGCCGGGATGGTTAAATTATAGGGGGAGCTTTGCAGATTGCTAATGATAATAATTGAGAACAAATGTCTCCTTTTGTGGTTTCTCTTTGTTACTGTAATGTTGGTTTTAAAAGTTTAGCTTTATGTATGAGTTTGGTTATTCACTGGAAAAAATGTAAAAGTGTATATATCGTTCTTTAAAGTGGTTCTAAAGGTAAAAAGTTTTTAACCTTAATGCATTCCCTGCACTAAGGTAAAAACTGTTTTGCCACTTGCTGTGCTCCACCCCCCACCTTAATACTCACCTGAGTCCTGTATTTATCCAGCACTGTGCTCATCTGCTGGTCTGTTTCCCTCTCTCCATGCTCTCACAAGCTTGGCTGAGAGCAGCGGAATCATTGGCTCCCGTTGCTGTCAGTCAAATCCTAGGAGCAGAGAGTGGGTGGCTGGGACAAGTTGCGTTGTGCATGTCAATGGACCCACATAGCCTGACTCTGGATTGAACCGGCAAGTCTGCCCCCATGGCAAGCGCTTGATATGCGGGCAGACACAGAAGAGGAGTAGCCAAGATCACCAGCAGGGGTCCCCAGAAGAGGAGGTTTGGGGCTGCTCTGTACCATACCATTGCACAGAGCAGATGAGAATAAAATGTTTATTATTTTAATTTAAAGGATTAAAAAGATTAATGTGTCATAATGAGTCCAAAATCTGTGATTTTGCACTCAGGTTATCTCCTGGGTCAATCTTGTAAATCAGTGGTTCTCAACCCTGTCCTCAAGTACCCCCAACAGGCCATGTTTTGGGAATTTCTCTTAGATAAAATAGCTGTCCAAAATACCAAGCCATTGACGCCGAATTAAAACACCTGTGCAAGATAAAGGAAAACCTGCAAACGTGGCATGTTGGGGGCACTTGAGGACATGGTTGAGAAACACTGTTGTAAATGGTATCAGTGATTTTCCATGGTTGAGGCATTGGTACTGTAGACCAGCAATTCTTAACCTTTTTACCCAAGAATAATCCCTAGAATAATTCTCAGCTCTCGGGAAACCTTTACTAAACCGATTAATTTGGGGGCAATTGGTAAAATGCCCATATATAGTGACGATAAGTAGGAAGAATGTCCCCCTTACAGTGGTTGTCTGGAACTATCTTGGCACCATCAAATGGGAGGTCAATAAGTTATAGTTTAAGGAATCTCTACTATCTTCTGGAGGAATCCTAGGGTTCCACAAAACCCTGGTTGAGAATGGCTGCAGTAGGTTGATTTTTGTTCATTGGGCATGCTTTATAAAAACATGTATTTTCTAACCTGTGCAAGATAAAGGAAAACCTGCAAACATGGCCTGTTGGGGGCACTTGAGGACTTGGTTGAGAAACACTGTTGTAAATGGTATCAGTGATTTTCCATGGTTGAGGCATTGGTACTGTAGACCAGCAATTCTTAACCTTTTTACCCAAGAATAATCCCTAGAATAATTCTCAGCTCTTGGGAAACCCTTACTAAAAGCAGTTAATTTGGGGGCAATTGGTAAAATATACCCCCTTGAAGGGGGAAGAATGTCCCCCTTACAGTGGTGGTCTGGAACTATCTTGGCACCATCAAATGGGAGGTCAATAAGTCATAGTTTAAGGAATCTCTGCTATCTTCTGGAGGAACCCTAGGGTTCCACAAAACCCTGGTTGAGAATGACTGCAGTAGATTGATTTTTGTTCATTGGGCATGCTTTATAAAAACATGTATTTTCTAATCTGCTAAATAATATCTATTGTGTAATGGTTTGTCCTTTTCCTTTAGTCATTACACACAAAGATCTGTTTATTCCTGCTGAGCTTGATTATCAGTCAAATGTAAAACCTGAATTACTGAAATCCCAAAGAGTATGTCCAGCTCTTTCATGATCATGAATATTTATGAGGATGTCATGATAATTAATAATCTACAGCCACTAGGGGAGATTTTATACCTGTTTAATTAATGTAGGTACAACATTTCTATTCCATTGCTCTCACAGTTGTGAAAGGATAGAATAATGTTATTATTTAAATTTTAGCGTGTGGCAAATAATTATATTTCCCCCGTCCCTATGGTAGAAGTTGTTGTTTTACAGCATACCTCCTATGTATTTCTGTTAATTATATCAGCAAAAATCCTATCCTTTAAACTGTTTATAGTGTTGTACTTATTCAGTAAAGCATAGAGAAGAGCAATAGTGAATGGCAAAATGTAGCGGCAACCAATCAGATTTAGGTTTACAAAAGATAGAGCAGCAAAATATGGTTCCTTTTCGGTTGCTATTGTTGCTGTACCATACATATATTTCCTTTAGTTAAAATCTGTATGGTATGACTCCGGTATATATGGGAATGAGGAAGGGAAAGACAACGTCAAGTCAGTCAGTTGTCAGGTTATAACCTAGCTACCTAATCTAGAAATGTGACAAATCCAATCTCATTGAATGCCAGGTTGCAGAGTTACTTTAAAGCTGCACAAATAAAGGATATATTTTAGGTGTATTTATTTTTTTTACAGTGTGTTCTTATTTAAATGTAGGAATCTGCCCTGTATCTGCAATACCCAGGAGAGCCAAACTGCTGCTTTAAACTAAATGCAGTGGTCAGGGTCTTCAGCTGCCTGACACATCCCCTCCACAATGTGCAATTCGTTTCGTTCCGCATTCATTTTTCGTTAATTTGGAAACGTCCGAATAGCGAAAAACCGTTCCACGATTTTTTTCCGAAAACAAATTTTTGAAAAGAACGAAAATCGGAAAAAAAGCTAAATCCGAAATTCGAAAATCCAAATGAACGACAATCCTAAATTCGAAAAATCCGAAAAGTAAGAAAATCCCAACGTAAGAACGAAAATGCGAACATTCAAAAGAATGAAAATCCGAATGAATGAAAATTCAAAAGAATGAAAATCCAAAGGTAAGAACGAAAATCTGAAAATAAGAATGAAAATCCGAAAATTTGAAAGAACAAAAATCTGAAAATAAGAATGAAAATCCGAAAATTTGAAAGAACGAAAATCCGAAAATCAGAACGGAAATCTGAAAATTCGAAAATCCTAAAGAACAAAAAAAATGTGGATAATTTCTATTATGATTATAATAATATAATTTTAAAGGTTATTCCAATACCTACCTATAATTTAATAGTTTATCACCATTATTATAGTTTTTTTATAATTATTATTATTATTTATTATTATTATTATTATTATTATTATTATTAATAATAAAAATAATAATAAAAGCTATAATAATAGTTATAAACTATTAAATTATAGGTAGGTATTGGAATTTCTTTTCAAGTTTGGCTGTTAGTGAATGTAATAAATTAGTAACCATTATTATAGTTTTTTTTTTATTATTATGATTATTATTTATTAATAATAAATAATAATAATAAAAACCATAATAATAGTTAGAAGCTATTAAATTAGTTAGATATTGGCATTTCCTTACAAATTTGTCTGCCCGTTAGAGCACAAATTTTCATTATTCCCGAATTACCAATAATAACGAATATCGCATCTATACAACTGGAACGAACCGAATTTGAATGTTTCAAAATTCACGAATTACCAATAATAACGAATACCGCATCTATACAACTGGAAGGAACCGAATTTGAATGTTTCAAAATTCACGAATTACCGATAATAACGAATACCGCATCTATACAACTGGAACGAACCGAATTTGAATGTTTCAAAATTCACGAATTACCGATAATAACGAATACCGCATCTATACGAATGGAATGAACAGAATTTAAATGTTTCCAAATTTAGGAATTTATTTGAAATAATGAATTTCGATCATAATGAAAAATACGAAAAATGGAAAATTAAAAAAAAAAACGAAAATGGAAAAAACGAAAACCCCCCCCCCCAAAAAAAAAACGAAAAAACCCCCAACATTTTCAGCCGTGCACATGTCTACTCCACAGTACTCCTCCAATCATCAATGCTTATTCTCCTTGAGCATCACTGCTGATTGGAGTACTGTGCAGGGTTGAGGGTTCTTCACCCTTACAAACTATGTGCTCCACTGTCACACAGGTACTTCCAAAGCATGAAAAACAGCAATGAATTTCAAAGTAGCACTCCCTCATAAACTATGTGCTGCAGTTCAAACAAGTGTCAGTGTTTAGGGTCCTTTACCCTCAAGATGTGCTTCACTGCAAAAAGCTTCCAAATAGCCCACAGTTTATACCCAAAGAAAAAAAAAAAAAAAAAAGTGCAAGTGTTGAGGGCTCTTCACCCTTATAAACCACGTGCTCCACCATCACACAGGTGCTCGACCACCAGCTAAAATGCGCGCTCACCATGCAAGTGGATCTGTAAATGAATGCAGATCAAACAGGCTGTTAGGACAACAATCCTTCCATAGGTATGACGCTCATCTGGTCTCATCCACAAAGTATGGCTCCTAGATGTATGTGCCATCCTCAGCTGATTGTATCTCAGTACGCTCTGCCGTACATATAGAAAGAAAACGTCCACATATAGTGCAGTATGTTCTAACAATCAAATATATGAAATACTCACATTTTATGTGTGTATAAAAAGCAAATAAAAAGTGCCAACACGGCGCTCACAAGTAAGGTTCCAACAACACTGGGTCCGGGACTGACGTCACCTGGTTCTGCTTCCACGCATAACGCCACTAACCCACGTGGCTTTGTCAGGAAGTCTGACCCCCCCCCTGCTGTAAATTTTGTGTTTCGACAGAACACTCCGGTCAGCTGCAGGTTTTCCAGCATGCTTGTCCAACAGAAGTTGGCCCAACGGCCGGCTTCTGTTGGAGTGGCTGCCCTACACATGGGCCGAATGTTGCCCGTTTTTTATCAAACCAGCTGATGTCGCCTGACCTGTGTATGGGGCTTTGAAAATCAGTACAGCTTATTTAAAACAGACAGGCAATAATTATTTATCTGGTTTGCCAATATTGGTATCTCTCCAGAACAATCATTTTTCATATTTTTCATATTTTTAACAACTGACTGAACTATTATATGAACCATCATACGTTCTGACAGCAAAACTTTTAAGAACTTTCAAGAACTTATGCATCATATGAACTTGCCCATCATTTGACCAATGAAAGTAAGGCTTTAGTAGTAGCCTTGTTCAGGCAGGAAAGAACCGTATAGGAAATGTGGAGATTCAGAAATTGCCATTTTTTATGCTTCAATACATTTTTATTAAAGTTTCTCATAATGAACAAAAAGTGAGATACATAGTCTTTGTTTGAGTACATAGGGTAGAGCAGAAATAACAAACTAAATTAAACAATAGGGCCAGTATGTAATGCTGCGCTTAAGGAAGGGTATTGACTGACACCCCAATTGGAAGCAGTCTGTGCCATAGAGGGGAGGCAACACAACTCACCTTTATGATCAATATGCTTTTATTAAAGAGAATTTATGTGAAGTTGCATACCATAGAGTAAGGTACTGAGGAAGGTGACTTGCTTACAGAAGTCAAAGTAATAAAAGTAATAACCAGAGATTACGTTTTTACCAAGCTATAACTTTTAATGTAGACTAGGATATGTTTCAGTAAACCAGGTGCCCCAGAGGGTCCAATGGTGGTCCATTGTGGTTAAGCGACCTTGGCTGGAAGCAAACATGCGTTCGTATATATAGTGGGTGTGTACTGTCCTGACCACTTTGGATCTAGCAAGGATATCAGGTGATCTCCAATGGTGTACTATTACCAATCTGGCGGTCAATAGAACACGTGTGAAGAGGTATTGGTTCTCTGAGGGGATTTTGTTGATCCCAATGTTTAGGAGGGCTAACTCAGGTGAGAGAGTTATTGCTAGTCGGAAAAGATCCAATAGTAGGTGAAAGATATTCTCCCACAATGATGTTATTAGATTGCAAGAACATAGGAGGCGGAGTATGTGTCCTGGTTCTACATAGTTCCTCCAGCACAAATGTGAAGTATTGGGGTCAATTTTGTGCAAGATGTTGGGTGTGATATATCAACGCAGGTTGAAAGTTCCCAGAGGTTGGTAGAGCATGTAGCTTTGAAAGGAGCCTGGGTTGCCTCCCTCCACCGGAAATCGGTAAAAGGGTGTCCTAAATCTGCCTCCCATTTCTGGAGCTGAGGGGTTTTTGGAAGGAAAGTTTCTCTTGTAGGAGATTGTAGTAAAGGGTTAATGCCTTTCTGGAAGAGTGAGTCGCCTGATAAGTATTTCCATGCTAGATTGTGCATACACTGTGTACTTGAGTATTGCGAAGAAGGCAATGTGCCATTTGAGTATACCTAAAGTACTCCGATGTTGGGAGGTGAAAGGCGGCTTGCAGTTTTGAGAAAGGTTTGAGCAGGTTGTGTGAGTATAAGTCTGAAACGTGTTTGATTCCTCTTGATAACCACGTGTTCAGAGAAAGAGTGGGTATAAGAAGTCGGAGAATTGTGATGGGGAATTTGAGTTTGACTGGATGTGATCAAAATTGTAATTTTTTATGTTAGCCCAAAGCAAGACTTAGACTATCAAGTGAGCCACAGAACTAATGCCTTGGCAGAACCAAGATTTGTACAGATGTCTTTGGTTATCTCTAATCCTTACAATGTTTTTCTTCCACTGCTCTTTAAAAAAAACCAGATGCATGGCATGATTAATTTGAGAAAATATCAAAAATTACTCAAAGATTATTATTATTATTCTACAGGATTTATATAGCGCCAACCGTTTTCACAGCACTTTACAATATGAGGGCAGACAGTACAGTTACAATACAATTCAATACAGGAGGAATCAGAGGCCCTGCTTGTTAGAGCTTACAATCTAGGAGGGAAAAATAACTGTTCAGGAGGATAATTTAAAGTGGTTGTAAATCTCAGACATGAAATATGAGCAAAGCAGATTCCTCTATAGTGTGTACTTGTCTCAATCCAGAACGCTAAGTGTCATTTTTGTCTGTTGCTTCTCTTCTCTGCTATCTGCATGAGTCACTTCTGACAAGTTTTTCTGACACCAGGAGGTAGAAAGTTGAGAGGGGAGGGAGCTCCAGCACACAGCTTGTGGTTGACAGCCTTAGTTGGGAAGGGGGGTGTGTCCCTTCCCGTGAATCAGCTCTCAGCTCTCCTTACTGAGCTCTGAACAGACATAAATTCAGCTCTCCGCCTCCTGCTTTCTGGCAGCTCAGACAAGCTTTATAAATTTTGCACTTTGAAGAGAGACCGTAGAGAAGAGAGCGCTGCAGATAAACTACTACAACTTACAGTATGTATGAAGATTTGTGCGGCTAGTGGGCGGGAGCACACTGCCAGCAGCACACTCTCATGTCCGCCGCACTCTCCAGCAGTGTGGCCATGGCTCGGGTGGACTCAATGCCGCGATTGCCTAGCAGAGAAGAAAATTGGGGAACTGCCAATGTAAACACGGTGGTTCCCGACTCTGCCAGGTGCCATGTAAGAGATCTACTGATTCCTGTCACTGGGATCAGTTAGATCTCTTATGCCCTTGAGAGCCCAGCCCCCTCACAGTTAGAACACGCCTAGAGAACACAGTTAATCCCTAGATCTCCCCCTGCAGGTTAACCCCTTCACTGCCAATGACATTTATACAGTAATCAGTGGATATTTAAATTTCTGATCGCTGTATAAATGTCATTGGTCCAAAAAAAGTGTCAAAAATGTCCGACATGTCCGCCCCAATATCAAAGTCCCAATAAAAATTGCAGATCGTTGCCATTACTAGTAAAAAAAAAAATAAATAGTAAAAACACCATAAATGAATTCTCATGGTTTGTAAACGTGGCAACTTTTGCGCAAACCAATCAATAAACGCTGATTGCGATTTTTTTTACCACAAGTATGGGGAAGACTATATATCGACCAAAACTGATGAATACATTTTTTTATATATTTCTTTTTGGATATGTATTATAGCAAAAAGTAAAAAATATTGTTTTTTTTATAAAATTGATGCTCTTTTTTTGTTTATAGCGGTGATCAGAAATGACGCAGAGGGGATAAAATAACACCAAAAGAAAGCTCTATTTTTGGGGGAAAAAAGGGGCATCAATTTTGCTTGGGTGCAACGTCGCACGACCACGCAATTTTCAGTTAAAGCGACGCAATGCTGATTCGCAAAAAGTGCTCTGGTCCTAACATAGGAAATCCTTCCGGTGCTGAAGTTGTTAACTTGTGTATTTAACTGTTTGCCTTTAATTATTAAAGAGTAAGAATAGTAATTACAATCATTCTATTACATACTGTATGTGTATCTTTTGTTGTGGAAACATTATTGTAACATTTCCTTTGAGGCTCAGCCACTCAACAATAGAGATGTAATATGAACATAAAATTGTGGGTTTGCTAGCAAGTCCCTCTGATCTGTCTTAACATTTTTTGAAAGATGTTACATCATTAATTGTGCTGCTGAATCAAAAGCAGATGTGCTAGTTTAGCCTGATGGCTTTAATGCAAATGTAAGCATGGAAGGACTGGGATTCTGGTTCTGAACTAAAGGTTTTTATATCTTTGACAACAGATATTTACAAATATATAGGAGACAATTTTACCCACCCTCGCTGATTATGAGAGAAATGACTTAAAGTATACCTAAAGGCAAAACTTTTCTTTTAGTTTTGGATTGAGCGCAGAGGGATTAGAACACCTTTTAGTTTTCATTGCTGTCTGTGCCCCTGTTTGGAAGATTCACCCTCTCTATTTATCTTGTTTACCATTATCATTGCAAGTGAAAGTAAAAGAAAATCCCAAATTTTGGGTTGTCCCCGGGAAAAGTAATAGAAGGGAAATCCTCCACTGGGGACACTAGTTCTGGTGACCTGGGGGTGGCCAAGGAATTTCCTTAATTTGCAGGGATTTCTTATCACTTCCTGTTTGACTATGAGACTATGAAGGTAAATCTCCACAATGGAACACAGATGGTGAAAAAAATAGTCTGTCAGGGGTTATAATCCTCCCTTGCTCTATCCAAAATGAAAAAAAAAGTTTTGCCTATAGTTCTACTTTAGCTGGTTGCCGACCAGCCGCCGCAGTTACACTGTGGCAGGTCGGCTCTCCTGTACAAACCACCGTCATTGTACGTTGGACAGAAATTTGAGGGGGTTCGCGCGCCCGCTGCATGCTCCATGAGCGTGCCCGCGGGTCGGGCGGACTCGATGTCCACCGGCGACCCTCGATAGCCTTCCACATAGGCAGAACTGGGATCCTTCGATGTAAACACAGCGGATCCCTGTTCTTATAGGGAACATGACACAGATCTACTGTTCCCTGTGATCGGGAACAGTGAGATCTTTCATGCCCTGGCCAGCCCAGCTCCCACGTAGTTAGAACACAGTAAGGGAACACAGTTAACCCCTTGATCGCTCCCTTCAGTTTAACCCCTTCCCTGCCAATGACATTTATACAGTAATCAGTGGCTATGTTTAGCTCTGATCGCTGTATAAATGTCATTGGTCCCAAAAAGTGTCAAAAGTGTCCGATCTGTCCGCCGCAAAATCGCAGTCCCGATAAAAATTATAGATCGCCGCCATTACTAGTAAAAAAAAAATAATAATGATAAAAATGCCATAAATCTATCCCCATAGTTTGTAGACGCGATAACTTTGCGCAACCCAATCAATATACGCCTATTGCGATTTTTTTTTTTACTAAAAATATGTAGGAGAATACATATCGGCCTAAATTGAGAAAGAAATTTGTTTTTTTTTGGATATGTATTATAGCGAAAAGTTAAAAAAATTGTTTTTTTTTTCAAAATTGTTGCTCTTTGTTTATAGCGCAAAAAATAAAAACTGCAGAGGTGATCGTATACCACCAAAAGAAATCTCTATTGGTGGGAAAAAAAGGACGTCAATTTTGTTTGGGTGCAACATCGCAACGCGCAATTGTCAGTGAAAGCGACACAGTGCCTTATCACAAAAAGTGCTCTGGTCAGGAAGGGGGCAAATCCTTCCGGGGCTGAAGTGGTTAAAGTGGTTGTAAAGGCACTGGGTTTTTTTTACCTTCCTGCATTCTATGCAGGAAGATGAAAAACCTTCTGTGTGCAGCAGCCCCCCAGCCCCCCCCCCCCCATACCTGAGCACCCTCTCGATCCAGCAATGTCCAAGAAAGCTTTGCCTCTCTGAGGGCTCGCAATCCTGATTGGCTTTCGGCAGCAGCGGGATCCATTAGCTCCCACTGCTGTCAGTCTCAGCCAGTGAGCCAATCAGGAGACGGAGGTGACAGGGTCCAGTGAATGGACATACAGAGCCATGGTTCAGGAGCTAGCCTGCCTGGGTGCCCCCAGAGCAAGCTACTTTCTTTGGGAGCACCCGGCAGGAAGGAGGAGCCAGGAGCTCCAGCCAGGGACCTGGAAAGAGGAGGATCTGGGCTGCTCTGTGCAAAACCACTGCACAGAGCAGGTAAGTATAACATGTTTGTTATTTAAAAAAAAACAAAACAAAAAAACAAGGCTTTAATATCTCTTTAAGCTGGCCATACATAAATTGAAATTCGGCTGGCTTAGCAGGGACTGACCAAGATTCAATCCATGTACGGGCAGGCTGATTGTACCCAAGTTGATCCATTAATTGACTTGGGTACAACTAGTCTGTCAGATTCCTGATTTGATTCCTGCAGGTGGCTATAGCCGCTAGCAGCAATCATTGTGTTCTGCCAGCTGGGACTGCTTTCTGCACCCCCTGCCAGCAGAATGCAATTGTGCTGCAGGAGGAATTCTCCCACCAACAATGGCTGTGTTGAGAAGGGAATTGAGCTATTTTCTTTCCTCCAAAGAAAATCAAGTAATCTATAGGCTGCTTAAAGCTGGCTATAGATGAGATGATAATAGCAGTGGGACCGGGCTGACCCTGACTGGCTGCAGCCACTGATCGACAAAAGTTCCAAAACTTGTCTTTCAACAGACGTCGATCTAACGATGGATTTGCCATAACATAATCTTCTGTGTAGAGTGTCCTGTCCTCTTCCTACTGCTGAACCTCCAGCAGTGAGGGAGTTAATAGTTCTGAGTCTTCTGGGAGGCTGCAGTGAACAAGCTATGGATGGGAACCCACCCCCCCACCCCCTTTCCTCGTCCATTGGAAAACATAGTTTCATAGTATACACTGCATATAACATGATCTCCAAATGTTGGGAGTCTGATGAATCACAGGATTCTCTCCCTCACTTACATACACATTAGGGCCACAACCACGCGGCAAAGTGGTGCTTGCTTCTAGGGCTTGTTTACACTGGAGGTGCCCTCTGAAGGGCGATCTGAAAGTGGATTGATTTTAAGAGGGCATTTGACAGGTGGTGGGGAGGAGTTAGGTCACCTCCTCACCATCTGTTTTAACCACTAAAACTCAGATCACCGCTTTGCATTCACATGCATTGAACTTTCGAGTGTGGCCCTATTCAGTTGAAGGGGCTGCGATCAGAGTTCAGAGGACGGTACCGCCTGTGAATGCACCAAGGAGGGTCATTTTTGATGCATCATGATGCAAATCATAGTGCCCACGGCATGTGTACACCTTTACACCATGTGTACGCCTTTGCAGCTTAGATGGTAGCGGTTGGGCGGCAGTAAAAAAAAATGTAGCTAAACCCCATGTTTTTACCACCCTACACCAGAAGTGTAAATGAGCCCTAAGTGAAATAATCATTTTAGCCTGTAAATATAATTCTTTTATGTACATCAGAAATTTCAACTAAGAAGCTGCTGCTATGGTGATCTCCTTACTGAAATATGAAATGATTACATGAAATATATGAATGGGTTTGCCTGAGGATAGCAGCTTCACATCTGGATCTAGTTGCACAGTCTATTAGAAAGCCTTGTAGACACAAGTTTCAGCTGGAAAAGGACAGAATATTTGCTTGAAGTATTGCTAGTATCATTGTTCTCCTTCAGGACTACTCTGGGTCCTGGGGCTGTATAGGAAATCATTTTCACAATGATTTTGGTAGATGACAATGGGGATTATTGTTTCATGCAATTATGCAGAGCAAAGTAGTTAAACCATTATCCAAAGCTCTTGGCAGCTCTTCCTTACTTCCTATACATTCCAGACAAGTGTGATGTCATTTGTTCATGCACAGTTGTAAAATAACGAATCCACACTTTTTTTTATACATATGGAATGGATGAGTCTAGATGCATACATACCAGGGATAAATATGTAGAAGAATATGAACATGTAATATTTGAACAGGTTACTATAGGAACTACTTCTACAACGGAAATGGCTTCCCTTGATGTGTGTTGGGTCATTTTTACATGCAGATTTTTTTTTAATCCTGAGCTGAAAAAGCCCCCCAAAAAAAAAAAAAAAAAAGTTGATCAGAGGACAAAAGACCAATCACCAGTTTTGTCTCTGATCTCCCTGCAGCTGATTTTTCCCCATTACTGACTTATCACGTCTTGTTCTGCATTATGTTTCTGTGTGAGGGCAGCCATCTTTGTTGGGGCAGGGATTTGCTTCCTCATGTCACAGCTGTCCCCAACTTACAACACGACTTAAAGTGACCTCCATGACAGGCGACTTTGCCTATGGCCAATCAGAAAAGGGAGGGAGTTTCCAAAATTCTTTTGTTTTTCATGTAAAGTCGCTTCAATATAGATGGCGATATGACTTGGAGGCGACTTCCATTGAATTGTATGGGCACAAGTCGGTTAGAAGTTGCCTTGAAGTAGTACAGGAACCTTTTTTGAAGTTGGACCAATTTCAGTAGTGTACATTGAGACGGCTCTCATTCACTTTAATTGGATTTCTTATGTCGAGCAACTTGGGGTGACACAAGTCGTATCCCAAGTCGCTGTAGTGTGAACCAAGCTTTAAGCATGTAAAATTCTTTAAACTCTGGCAATGTCCACATAAGGATGGTAACATGAAAGATGGCCAACAATGAATTTTATATTTGCACACTCACCTATTAAATAAATTACATCTGAACAGCATGTAATTCCTGGACAGCCAATCAGATATTACTTAAGCACTTAGCGCCCCCCCCCCACTTTTTTCTCTATACCCCCGCTAACTGGGTGGTGAGACTAAAGTCTAGAACACACTTCAGGTGGCTTCTGTCGAAGGCTCATTACTGAAAAAGGTCTGCCAACCGACTCCCGATTAGCAGAAATCCTTGGTACATGCAGACTAAAGCCTAGTACACACGGGCCAGATGCCGGGAGTCATCGGCCGGTTCAACAAAAATTGTCCAACATTCCGTCCATGTGTATGTCAGCCGATCTGACAGAAGCCGGCCCACAGGCTGGCTTCCGTTGGATGAGCATGCTGGAAACCTAGCAGCCAACCAGCTCCCGATCAGTGCTCTCAGCCAATGACTGAGAGTGCTGACAGAAGTGTATTGGTGAGGGGCCGCCCCCCTCTCAGAACACAATAGCACAGCAGGGGTGATCACTGTACTAACATCAAATTGTTACTGTCAGCCCCTTGAGTTGAACAAAAAAAAAAAAAACTAGTGGTGTGTACCAGGCTTAAGGAAAGCATTTCTGTCCTGCAATTACTGACAGTGTTGACAGGGGAATCCCTCCCGCGGATCCATTCTATTCTCTCGGCGGGGAGACATTCCCGCTGGGTGAAGACAGTGATTATTGATAGTGGCTATACCAACCTAGTGATAATTGCATGTAAAATCTGGCAGACTGGTTGTACCCAAGTTAATTAATTGATCAACTTGGTACATTCAGCCTGCCCATGCATGGTTCGAATCTTGGCCAGGTCCTGCTGAACCAGCCGAGATTCCAACTGTCTATGGCCAGCCTAAAGCCTCTTGGGATATGTGATGGGCATATCCCAGGAGGCCCAGCAAGCACTGTACACATCATTCGCATGGAGGGGCAGGGACACATATTTTGTTTAAAAAAAGGTAAAAAAAAATGTAAAAATAAATAATGTGCTATTTGTGTAGAGAAGGGGATGGGGGTAGAGAGGGGAGAATTTTATTCAGAGGGTGAAGATCCCCTTTAATGAGCCAGTATAGGGTGCTATGATGGTGTACCAGAACCTATGGAAAAATGTCCTACATACAATACAGTAAAATGAACTTGGATGGTTTCTGTACTTTGCACATCATCATCAAACACATTGTGAAAAATGGTTTTATTCCACAACCTATCATAACTGTACAAAAATAACTTCTTTATTTATCAAGAAATATTTCAGATATAACAAATAAAATATATATTTTTTTCTTTTTAGTTAAATTGGAAAAGAGTCCACCAGTCAAAGGAACTTTGTCAGGAAGAGTGACGTTACCATGCTATTTCTCAACAATACCTACATTACCTCCAAGCTACAACATTACAAATGAATTTTTGAGGATAAAATGGACCAAGATTGAGAAAAGCCGAGATGGAAAAGACCCAAAAGAAACAACAGTTCTAGTTGCCCAAAGTGGTGGTATCAAAATTGGCCAAACTTATAGGGGCAGAGTGTCTGTGCCCAGCCACCCAGAAGACATTGGTGATGCATCATTAACGATGGTTAAGCTCCGCGCCAGTGATGCAGGCGTTTACCGATGTGAAGTGCTGTTTGGAATTGAAGATACTCAAGATACTATTTCCCTGGATGTTTCCGGTGAGATTTATTGGTATATGTGACTCTTGCAATACAGTGATGCATTTCTTTTCAAAATTAATATATTTTAATAAGTCAGTGAAGTTACAGTTCAGTAGGGGGGTGGGGTGTTGATGGGGAGCCAAGGGGCTTTAAAGTGATATTAAACACACACTGTTTAATTTACATTGTTACATTTAACCACTTTCGGGTTTAGGTGGATTAATCTGCAGCAGCTCTCCTGACCGGCCCCAGTGTACTGATATAGAAGAGGCCAGCCTTCAATGCGATTGTGTGGAGCGCTGCTGCGGATTAATCTGCCTAAACCCAAAACTAGTTAAATAGTCCACTTTCTGTCCCCCTGTACCCACTGAACATAGGGGACATAGCAGTTTTTTTTAAAAACAGAGCTGCGCAGTGGGGGGATTAGATCATTGGTACACAGAATTTTGGAGCCCCCCCTTTCTACCTCTGCCCCCCCCCCACTGTGTTTGCAGAACTGGGCCATGACAGGAGGATGACAGCTGGTGGGAGGGGAGGATGAGACGGGGAGGGTAATCCCATGGACAGATGAAATGTCATTGATTGTTAAAGAGGTTGTAAACCTCAGAAAAAAAACCCTGCAAAGGCATAATGAACTAGTATGCATCGCATACTAGCTCATTATGAAACACTTACCTTAGAATGATGCTGTTGCAGAGGTCCCCGCACTCCGCTGTCACAGCCGACATCTTTCCTGCAGCTTCTTCCGGGTTCACGGGCTCCAGCACAGTGATTGGCTGGAGCTGCGGTGACGTCACTCTTGCGCAAGTGTGTGGGAGCTGCCATTCACGGCACAAGCTCGGAAGGAACAGCACCCGTGGGCCTTTCTTTCAGAGCGCATGCGCCAGTGATTCATTGGAAATATCTCCTAAACTGTACAGGAGATATTTTCACTACCTATAGGTAAGCCTTATTATATTCTTACCTATAGGTAAAGTTTGCAGAGAAAGTTAACTTCCTCTTTAACGACGCGGGGGCCCTGCTCCTGACAACCAATAATTGCCAGCATTCTTTTCTTTACATTTTATGTACATTATATTCTTACTAGGCAGTAGAAAAGAAAACTTTAAAACAAGCCATCCCTGACCTCTCCGGCTGCTTATACTGATAAGTAATTAATTCTCAAAGACAACAAAAGTCGGGGGTTCAGTCAATTTCTATCAGCATAGAAACAACGGCTGTGGCAGGCTGCCTATATACTGCTGCAAAAGAAAGTAATTGAAAAAGAGCTAAGATTTCTCTGCCTCTTTGTGAACTTTGAAGATGAATTCCTCTACAAAGCCTATAGCTACAGAGGTGAATGAGGTGTTTTCTATTTGTTTTACTGCTTGATCAGAATACTTTTCTCAGCATAGTTAGAGCACAGATTTACTTTAAGTACTAATATTTCTAATGGAAATTCTTACTCTAACACATGGGTGGCACAGTGGTGTAGTTGATAGCACTTTTGCCTGGCAGCAAAAGGGTCGCTGGTTCGAATCCCTACCACGACACTACCTGCCTGGAGTTGGCATGTTCTCACTGTGCTTGCGTGGGTTTCCTCTGGGTACTCTGCTTTCCTCCCACACTCCAAAGACATGCTGGTAGGTTAATTGGCTCCTGTCTAAATTGGCCCTAGTATCTGCATGTATGAATGTGAGTTAGGGACCTTAGATTGTAAGCTCCTTGAGGGCAGGGACTGATGTGAATGTACAATGTATATGCAAAGCGCTGCGTAAATTGACAGTGCTATATAAGTACCTGAAATAAATAAAAATAAATGTCCCAATACTTTGAATTGCAGCACTATGTCACTATAGATTTCCTGCTTTTGTAGGTGTTGTGTTCCACTATCGTGCATCTGTTGACAAGTACATCTTAGACTATGAAGGTGCCCGGAAAGCCTGTACAGACAATGGTGCCTCAATTGCAACCCCAGCACAACTAAGAGCTGCCTACGAAGATGGCTTTGAGCAGTGTGATGCTGGGTGGCTGGCAGACCAAACTGTGAGGTAAATATTTTGGTATTCAAGAGACAAGTGTCCATTTTATGAAATTGTGGTGTTTTGCAAATTATGATATGCAATAGGTATTTCACAGTATGTATAATATTGCATAAAAATATATTTCTGCAGTAAGCTGATAATGTTGCACTGAAACCTCAAACATTGCTATCAGCTCTGCCCAGTGCTCCTCTGTGGACTACAGAACACCACTCATCTGTGTTATGGAGATGAAGAGAGGGAAGTGTTTTCCGTAGTCCTAACTGCTTACCTGAAGTTGACAAGGATACTTCTCCTGTCTTCATTCTTAACTGAAGCATAGTAACTATGTTTACTGCAGGCTGCAGAGAAAAGGATTGGGGAATCGCTGTCCTCAGTTTTTTTCTCTGTCTCAAAAGTGAGACATCAGGGGTTTGCTTAGACCAGGGGTAGGCAAACTCGGCCCTCCAGCTGTGGTGAAACTACAAGTCCCATGAGACATTGCAAGATCCTGACAATCACAGGCATGACTCCTAGAGGCAGAGGCATGATGGGATTTGTAGTTTCACCACAGCTGGAGTGCCGAGGTTGCCTACCCCTGGTTTAGACCCTTAACCACTTGAATACCGGACGTTTATACCCCCTTCCTGCCCAGACCAATTTTCAGCTTTCAGCGCTCTCACAGTTTGAATCTCAATTACTCTCTCATGCTACACTGCACCTAATACAGCGTTTTTTATTTCTTGGGTCTCCAAGAATTTATGGTGGTTTTCTTTCGAGATAAACACACTTTTTTTACTATGTTTAAAACAAACCCACGTCACATCGTACTCTCTCATTAACTCTAAGTTTGACACTCTCGCGACTTTCGACTTTTAACCAGACCCGTCCTTCCCCCATATTTGCAGGCCATAAGTTCACCAATTCCCAGATTTGGTCCCCATCCGTTGGAGCCGTGAGGTCGACACCACTTTGATGTTTAGGGTAGTACGGAGACGGAGATCCTCAGTACGGACACTAACAGTCCTAGAACGTTACAGAGTACCCTGAACATCAAAGTGGTGTCGACCTCCCGGCTCAAACGGATGGGGACCAGATTCGTTTGGGGACTACAGAGTGAAAACTCTGTCTCTTTTTTTGACTCCTGTCGCTAAGGGGTTAGGAAAAGAGACGTCGGACGTCATTTGTATCAATG
>BLSH010363518.1:603284-616072 GCA_018402905.1 Glandirana rugosa | reverse complement strand
GGTGACAGGTACTTGGGTACTCATGTGGGCAGGTGACAGGTACTCGGGTACTCAGGTGGGCTGGTGACAAGTACTCAGGTACGCTGACGGGCTGGTGACAGGTACTCGGATAGTCTGATGGGCAGGTGACAGGTACTCGGGTATTCTAATGGGCAGGTGACAGGTACTCGGGTAGTCTGATGGACAGGTGACAGGTACTCGGGTACTCTGATGGACAGGTGACAGGTACTCGGGTAGTCTGATGGACAGGTGACAGGTACTCGGGTACTCTGATGGACTGGTGACAGGTACTCGGGTACTTTGATGGACAGGTGACAGGTACTCAGGTACTCTGATGGGCAGGTGACAGGTACTCGGGTACTCTGATGGGCAGGTGACAGGTACTCGGGTACTTTGATGGACAGGTGACAGGTACTCGGGTACTTTGATTGACAGGTGACAGGTACTCGGGTACTTTGATTTACAGGTACTTTGATTGACAGGTGACAGGTACTCTGATGGACTGTTACAGGTACTTTGATGGGGTGGTGACAGGTCCTCTTTATAGGGGGGAGTGATCAGTGTGCTTGGTGTACACAGTAGGCGGTAACGAGCTGTTACCGCAATCTCCCTGTCACACACGATCGGTGTGTGACAGGGAGAACCGCGGTAACAGCTCGTTACCGCGGTTTGTTTACATCACATGACCGGCTGTGATTGACACAGCCGGTCACGTGGTAAAGAGCCAAATCTATTGGCTCTTTACACGGATCGGAGCTGGGCTTTGTCCGAGGGACAAGCCTCAGCTCCGATCGCCGCGCTGCACGCCCCCAGGGGCGCGCACGAGCGACGTGCATGTGAGGCTCGTTTGTGACCGGCTGTGATTGGACACAGCCGGTCACGGGGCAAAGAGCCCATTTTATTGGGGGGGACACAACCCCCTGGCAGACGAGCGATCGCTGCTGTGCGGGCCCCTGGGGGCCCGCAGTAGCGGCGAGAAGCGGAGGCCGTCATATGACGTCCTCCCGGATCGACGGCCAGTCCCTGCCGACGTCATTTTACTATGCGTCGGTAGGGAACTAGTTAATATTTCTCCAAAGCTGGGGCTCCTAAAAAAAAAAATTCTAAAAAAGTAATAAAAAATAATATTGTAAAAAATAATTTAATTGTGCAAAAATAAAAAACTACCGACACCAATCTTTGCTCTACTGACAGCATCCACTGCTCTGCTGATATACACGCATGTGTGTTTGTGCTCTGTGGTGCACACCCTAATGCAATAGGCTGGGCACACTAATGGTTCAGTGTGTGGGTTGGAGATGGAGAGGTGGCACTGAAAGCTACAAAGCTAAATCGGTGAACAAAGTGAGATACATTTCCTTATAACCCCACATATTTTTTTTATACTATTATTACGCTTTGCTTCAGTTTTTTTTTTTCTGTAAGAGAAATTTACAGCCATGTACACATTACTGTACTGTAATTTACACATTAAAAACATGTACTGTTGTTTTAGCATGGGCAGCTGAAGCAAAGCGTAATAATAGTATAAAAAAAATATGTGGGATTATAAGGAAATGTATCTCACTTTGTTCACCAAGGCCTCCAAGTTCATAGGATTTTGGGAACACTAAATATGTAAAAATGTTATACACCAAATAGAGTACAATAATTCTGTTCTGCCAGTTTCATAAATTCTCGCACCCCTACCATACTGCATAGCCAGGCAGGTGACATCCTTATTTCCTGATTTAGCTTTGTAGCTTTCAGTGCCACCTCTCCATCTCCAACCCACATATTGAACCATTAGAGTACCCAGCCTATTGCATTAGGGTGTGCACCCCAGAGCACAAGCACACATGCGTGTATATCAGCAGAGCAGTGGATGCTGTCATTAGAGCAAAGATTGGTGTCAGTGGCGTATCATCCATGGGTGCAGGGTGTTCACTGAACACAGGCCCCGAGGGGTGGGGGGGCCCACATTGCTCTGACCAACACTGCACATAAGGATGATCTGTCCCTGGTTGACAGCCGGGGATTATCAGTGCGGTGTGGGCTTGCACACGGGCCCACTAATTTCATGATAGGCCCCTGATTGGTGTCAGTAGTTTTTTTATTTTTGCACAATGTTTTAAATTATTTTTTTACAATATTATTTTTTATTACTTTTTTTAGAATTTTTTTTTAGGAGCCCCAGCTTTGGTGAAATATTAAGGGTCTAAACAAACCCCTGATGTCTCAGGAAAACTACACGGTCTCTTCATGTGCATAAGGACATGCATAAGATGCTTTTTCAAACAGTGCTGGTATTCCAAAATTCCTTGAGTGGAGAACACTGAAAGCCTCCACAGTGGGACCTCACGCCACCACCGGTCACTCTATATGCTCACCTTAATATGCAACCCCTACTGGGTCAAGCCACACATTCCCCATAGGGGTAATATCCTCCTGGTGGTTAAAGTCGGTGAAGCTCAGGACCCAACTCGATCGTAGTGGTGTGTGTAAAAATAAAAAGGGCTATATAGTGTTGAATCCTTAAAAACTGTATTTCTTAAATCAAGCCAAAAATAAAAACTACATTTGTAGGTGTACCTCCCCCGGTACACTCAGGCAATACATGTGTAAGCAGTCAGGTAAGAGTCTGAAGTGGTGTGTTAATCCCCGGCTGCTATTATTCCGAATACACCTACGACGTCAAGGGGAGGAGCCTATGACGTCAGCACGCACCTCGGAACTGAGTTTGGTGTATTCGGAATAGTACTTATTGCTGAGTATATTGTAATACTGATTATTTTTGAGTGGTTTTAAATAGATGAATGTAGTTATGTTCTCTGCTAAAAAAATGTAGAAGTCATCAATTACTGCTTGTCTGTTTTAAAGATACCCAATCCGCAACCCAAGAGCTGGCTGCTATGGTGACAAGAAGGGCAAAGAAGGAATAAGAACTTACGGAAGACGCCCAGAAGAGGAAAAATATGATGTATACTGTTTTGTGGATGACATTCAGGGTGAGATTCTAAAACTGTGTGCTTTATTTTCCAAACCAAAGTGATATGGAAGCCAGGAAGTATTGCTTTTAGTGTATTTCATTTATGTTAAGCAAAAAACAACAGCTGACCCAACCCTATAGTTATGTGGTTAGTGAGGTTTCAATTAAAGCGCTGTGTGGACTGGAGGTAGGAGGGATAGAAAAGACTGTTCAGGTTTGCTGCCTAATATAGGATATTCACTCAATGTGGGGCTACTGTCAAATCTAATGTTGGCACATGTCAGCTGTATTAGACTATACGTATTTTTCATAGGTGGGTATTGTGATGGTTTCTTTTGCTGGCTACCAGATTTCCAATGCTCTTGGCTTTGTGTGACCTTGGTACAATAATGATCACTTGCATTGAGTAAGACAGAGCCTTCTCCTGTGCTATATAAGGTAGCAAACCTAAATAGTGGTTTTCAACTGTTGCTGGGCCTCTAAAGAATTTGTAAATGTTGGTCTTAAAGGAGCAGTTAACATAGTAGGCTAGTTCATTAAAAGGACCTTCTGGAGATACATATTTGAAAAGTAAAAGTGGTGAGACATATTTTGCTACACACAACTATTTTTTTGTTGTTCAAGAAACCAATTGAAGCACAACAGTTAATATAAATCTTTTTTCTTAGATGGGTGAACACATGAAGCAGTAGTTTGCACTTAGCCACAATAAAACATCTTACTGTAGTGTTAAATATCTCTATGTACCTGTATGTAAATTGTAAATATGCTTTTATATGAGACAAACAGTTTTTTTGGCTTCATAGTAATTTAAAGAATTTGGAGATTGGCTACTTCCATCTATATCATCTCTTGGAGCCATTAAAGGTGGTGTGGGAGATTAGCTTGTGGGGATCAGCTTTCTGGAGGAAAAATAGTCCACGTGCAGGCAACTTTCCTTAAAATCTGGCAGCTTGGCAGGTTTATTAATAAATAAGATTTGCAGGTAAAACAAAACAAAACATAAAAATAAGTCCTTGCCGTCCGGCGCTAAACTAGACAGTATAGTTTCCTCACTATACGGTGGGGACCTGACCCCCGACACCCACAAAACATGAGCAAAAATGCAAACCTTGTCTTTTAAAGTCCCAACAGACGCAGATCTCCCTCGGATCCCTCTCTGAGGTTCAGGCCAGAGCTCAAGTGAGATCTCTTCCTGATTATTTAAGTCCACCTGCTGGTGGACTCCATTGGACCACAAACTCTGGACCAGAACCAGCCCTGCCATGGTGGCTAGTAAGATCCAGACCAGACTGTGCATAATCCAGTCCACATGAACGCATACTAGGCGACAGGTAGCGGCCGTCTACCACTTTGCCTCGCATATTGTTGTCACAGTGGCCATACATGGTTCATTTTTTTTGTTTCAGCCAAAAAACGGAACTGATTTCCCCATCCAAATATTGGTGGATGAAGGAATCCTCCCCGCTACGTCAAAATACACTGATAAGTACAGCTGCATGCAAAATTTTCCAACAAGCCAGTTCATGAGAAGTTGATCAACAGATCAACTTGTCATGAATAGGAACAGCCATACGTAGATCAAATTTTGTTTGGTTCCTGCAGAACCGGCCGAATTTCAATCCATGTATGGCCAGCTTAAGTGAGCTATAAGAACTCATTGAGCAGGTCTTTAAAACCATTTATAAAAAATCATTAATGTCTGCCAGTCAGATACAATATCTGCTAATAGAATAATGGCTGATCGCTAAGCAAAGTGAATTGTAATAGTGGTAATGAGCCTGCATTCAATTTAATTACCAACTCATGTATGAGGGACTTGATTAGTTGATTCCTTTTCCTAAAAATTGAAAAGTTGAACTTACACTCTAGATCCTCAGTATATTCCCCTGCACTTACCTCCATGGGTGATGTGCCACCAGTGTCTACACAGCTGGTGTAGCTTTTCTTCTACTTCTTTCTTCTGGGATTGATCAGAGAGATTTAGATTGGTCAAGGTAGTCATGTGCCAGTGCAGAAGAACTGCTCCACAACTGTAAAGATTTGGATCAAAAATGTGTCACCATGGTAGACTTCTTTCACAACACATTCAGGAATATGTTATACTGGTGATCTTTTCTCTGGTGGCAACTCTTCAGCCACAAGATCTCTACAGACACATGAACACTCACCTGCTCCTACAGTGTTGCTCTCTTGATGGCCAAACCAGCAAGGTGTCACTCCGTTTGTTGCTCTCTTGCTTACAAGCAAGATCCTATGGTGTATTAACCATCTGGGAGTAATGCCGTAAAAGCAGATGACTACTCTCTTTTGAAACTTTGTTAGATCTGCTAGTGTGTCATGGACTTAAAAAAGAAAATTTAGTTCTGAAGTATTATTGCACTCATCTTTTCATCCGAAGGAAAGCAAAAAATATATAGCTGGGTGGATTTCCCTCTTAGGCCCTATTTACTGAGTGTTTTGTAGCTTGAAACTTTCAATTGCTCAACATCCAAATCCCATGGTTTTCAGCTGTGAGTGTTCACACCTAAACATACAATAGTGTCGCCTGAAGCTTGAAACTCTTAGTCGAAAAACTACATAAGCTTCTTTTGAGACTTAAAGCGGTAGTAAACCCATCCATTTAACAGGTTAAAAACCAGTTACATTTCTGGCACGTGCCGGAAATGTAACACTCCCATTGGTTGTGCTCTAAACCAAACTGTCAAACCATCCAATGGCTGGTGTCATAGCTGATCACATGTGCAGCATCATGGCAGTTGTACATTAAACAGAGGCCAAGATGGCAGCTTTCTTGGCTGAAAATGATAGGAGGGTTTACTACCACTTTAAGCATTTTTGGCCCTAGCAGACTTCTAAACTCATGAAAACCGAACACAAATGTGGATATCACACGTCGTCGTCATCCCCCTCTCCTCCCCTGGTAACTAGTTTTCCTTTGGCTATAAATATTTAAAAAAAAATAGCAACCAAAAATGCTCAGCTCAAGTGTGAATGCAGCCTTACTCTTATCTAACTTCTTAAGATATGATGCACAAAGGAGTTTTTTTTAAACTTTAATCAATGAATATGGCATAGTTTCAGGACATTATTAGAATGTATTTTATAGGAGGTAGTAATACAAAGTGTAATCTGCAATTACAGAAAACTTTTAACAGAAAAACACAACCAGCTCTCTCTTTGTAGCTTAGTAGTGAACTAAAAGCAGAAGCTACATAGCCATGCTACAGAATTGTAAAACGTTTTCATTTCCAAGCAGATGTTGGCACATACACAGATTTTCCCACAATGGCACTTTCAGGTGTCTTGGTTCCACTGGTATTAGCAATGGAAATGACTACATTCACACCTAAGAGTCACGTTTTCAAGTGGTTTTTTTTTTCAAGCGTTTTTGAGAGGTTTTCGGAGCAGAATTTCACATGCTTTCAGGAGTTTTTCAGGTGTTTTTTTAAAATTAACCCTAGCTGACTTAACTCTGCTTGTTTCCTGACAGAGGTGTAAGCTGATGGCTTTTTAAAAGGTGTGGAGTGCTGCTGATTGAGCAGAAAACGTGTGACAAAACGCTTGAAAAGTGCTCGAAAAAAAAGCTTATGTTGCGCTTTTCAGGAGTTTCCATTGAAGTTTATAGGGACAAAAATGATAATTTCTGCCTGAAAAGTGGTAATTTTTTGAGTGACAGACATTTTGCTACAAGTGACAGAACACTCAGAGGAACAAAGGTGGACATGGGCTATTGAAAATAAGGGATTTTTGCTTGTTGAGCAATTTTGAGCTTCAAACTACAGTACAGGCTACAAAATACTCAAGTGTGACAAGGCCTTAAGATAACTTCTGCAGAGACAAGTGACCCCATAGACGTGTGCACAGGGGGTGGCAGATGTGCCTGGGCAACACCCTAATCACTCAGCATGGTGCAGATTCCCTCTGTTTAGACTCTTGATATTTCACCAAAGCCTCCTAATGGGGCTCATAAATTGTAAAAAATCATTTAAAAAATGAAACTGTAAAAATAAAAGATAAAATAATAAAAAGAAATACTACTGACACTGTTCACTGCCCTACTGACACTGTTCACTGCCCTACTGACACTGTCAACTGCCCTACTGACACCATCCTTTGCTCCACTGACACTGTCAGTATATATACACGTGTTTGAGCTTTGGGATGCACACCTTACTGCCACAGGCTGTGCACACCTATGGGCCACCCTATAATAGTTTTACTGTAATGGTCCCAAGGACAAGGTCAGCTGCATGGGCTTCTATGGCAATAGGTCTGCCACTTCCTATGAAGCTCTTTGCCTAAAAGTTTCAGTAACGGAAAATTAACATTGCCTGGAAACACGTATGAATCTATAAACCTGCAGGGCATGTAAAGTTTCTTCAGTTTGCGAACTGTCTAGGTAATATTCTCCTGGCACCATAAAATTCCTGTATATATGCTTTGGGATAAATAAAGAGGCAACCTAAACAGGTGGGGCAATATTAATAAGGAAAGATGAAAGTAAAATGTAATGCCAAAAGCTTAAGGTTTGACAGACTTTTGAAGAATAGGCTAATAAGACAGCGTCTAGCGCTTTCCAGAGATGATTTTGAATCAGCCTTTGTCTGGAGTCGAGAACCTGGCTCATAAGTCTAGTCTGTGGTATTTAACAGCCATAAAAAAAAACCAAACCTTAAATAGTCAGGTGTTTTTTTTTTTCAATAGTAACTCGCACATAAGCAGCACAGGAAAATCCCGTCAATTCTTTGGGCGCTCTCGCTGCTGACTTCAACCTGGCTAGAGAAGGCTGCCAAGGTTAACACACACTGCATTATTGTCTGTAACATAAACACTGTCATGGTTTCCATTTTCTGGGCTGCAATGACAGAGTTACAATGTGAGCTTCTATTGCATATGTGTTCTGAGCTTTATTGTACCTCGCTGATTATTCCATAATCCAGCTATAAAAACATTTAACGTTTTGCTCCCCTTCTAATTTTCTGTGATATCCAGGAAATCATAATTTGGCAATATTAAACAGATTTTTATTTTTTTTCTGCTATTATTTTTTCAGAGAACAACATTTTGTAACCTTTATTATTTAGTACAAAGTATGGCGTTGTTTAAAAATGCCAAGATGTTAAAGTACAATCTGCAACAGCCATTGAGGTGACATCATGGTTATGGCATGCTCAAATTCCTCCTAGAACTACAACCTTAACATATGTTTATGTGGTTCATCAAAGGAAATGTATCCAGGCTACAACATTCTTTATTAGAAACATGTTGGCAAATACATGATCTATGGCAGCATTGACAGCTAGCATCACCAGCCGTTTAGAGGAGTTCTATGGTCACAGCATACACTTTCATTTTATAACTTCAGCCTTGTAATACAAACAACTTTTGACAATCCAATATAGGCTTACTTATAAAATCTTTTCTTGGGAATGCTGCGTGTCTGCTGACCATCTCTTTTTGGTTTCCCATTTGAGGACCAAATATCTCATGGTACCTTGTGATTCTAGCATTGACCTCACCCCCTCAAACTCCTCTCTAGGTTAGAAGGCAGGCTCTGTGCAATGTGTGACACAGCAGTGCCTACTTACCAAATAGGTGTCACAGAGTAAGTTTTAGATTCTTCAGATTAACTGGAGTAGGATAGAAATAATTGAAATTTGATAAAAAATACCATATGATTTTACATTTTGATCATAGATACATTTTAAAAACCTACGCCGAGCTCTGTTTATATCTAAATTAGCCACTTATCGTAATATACCCAAAATGTTGTCTCAGAAAAACAACAACCCTTTATATGAAAAAAAAGAGGAAAAAGCAAGGCATGTAACAATTAGATACTTGTATAAACACAAGACCTGTGTGTGGTCACGTTTTTACTATTATCTGCCCCCTGACCAGTTCCACGAAGAGCATGTATCAACATCCTCAGTGGGGGGTCCCATTACTGTCTACTGTCGATATGTAAAGATTGCAGGCAATAGTGGTGTGAGATTCCCTAACAAAGAACCATACTTCCTTAATTAGACATCAACAACCAGAACGGGGAGACCTCAGGGCATTCTGCAGTTGCAGAAATAAACTGCTAAGGGGTTCTTTATCAGTACCCTGAGTAAACTGGTAGCTGTTAGGGCAAGATTCATTGATAATTTATTTTTAACTTTTATTGCAGCATTCCCTAGCATGATACAATTTGCTATAGCAGGGGAAAAAATTCCTTCCTGATCCCCCGGGAGGCAATCGGATTCACCCTGGATCAACTGTACCTAAAAAATGTTAGTACCCAGTTATATTATTTACATTAAGGAAAGAATCCAGGCCTTCAACCGTGCTGGCCAAAACCACCTCTGGAGGGAGTCTATTCCACATTTTCACAGCTCTAACTGTGTAGAAACCTTACTGTATTTGGAGATTAAATCTTTTTTCCTCTAGACGTAAAGAGTGCCCCCTTGTCCTTTGTGATGACCTTAAAGTGAATAACTCAACACCAAGTTCACTATATGGACCACTTATGTATTTGTACATGTTGATCATATCCCCCTCTTAATCTCCTCTTCTCAAGAGAGAATAAATTCAGTTCCTCTAATCTTTCCTCATAGCTGAACTCATCCATACCTCTTATTAGTTTGGTTGCCCTTCTCTGCACTTTCTCCAGGTCCCTGATATCCTTTTTGAGAACTGGTGCCCAAACCTGAACTGCATATTCCAGATGAGGTCTTACTAATGATTTGTACAGGGGCAAAATAATGTCTCTATCTCTGCAGTCCATACCTCTCTTAATACAATAAAGGATTTTGCTTGCTTTGGAAACTGCAGCTTGGCATTGCATGCCATTATTAAGCTTATGATCTACCAAAACCCCCAGATCCTTCTCCACTATGGATTCCCCCAGTTGTACTCCCCCTAGTATGTACGATGCATGCATATTCTTAGCCCCCAAATGCATACCTTTACATTTATCAATATTAAACCTCATTTGCCACATAGTCGCCCAATTAGACAGTTCATTGAGGTCTGCTTGTAAGTTGGAGACATGCTGTAAGGATGTTATTCCACTGCATAGCTTGGTGTCATCTGCAAGCACTGAAATTATTTTTAGATATTAGTTTTACTTTCTTTATGGAAGGAAGGTAGAAACAAAGTTTACCTGGTGATTTCAACAGTTCCTTATTTCAAACTTTTTTGGAAGTATTCTTTAAAAAATAATAATGCATTACCCATTGCAGTATATGCTAACTGATTAAATGTCCATTGCATCAGAAATAACATTTAAATAAACCCTATATCAGGGATCCTCAAACTATGGCCCTCCAGCTGTTGCAGAACTACACATCCCATGAGGCATTGTAAAACTCTGACATTCACAGACATGACTAGGCATGAAGGGAATTGTAGTTCCTGAACAACTGGAGGGCCATAGTTTGAGGACCCCTGCCCTATATAGTAGTTTTAGGTTTATTTACAGCAGTGCTGCTGTTCATCATTGGATTGATGCATTTTCTTGCACAGCCAGGACAGTGTGCAAAAATGTTGCATACAATGGTTTTTGAGCATACAGTACAATGTACATATAGAACGAACACTTACATGTTATGAAGCACACCTTGCTGTTTTGGTGCATTGATTCGATGTAGCAGGGTGGACTGGCGATATAGTGGGTGACCCAATGCATAATTCAAATCATTATACTTAAAAAAAAAAAAAAATAATAAACAAATAATTCTAAACTCTGTTTCCTTCCTGGGATGTGTGATAGAAAAGGGAATTGACCATTGATGGTTCTGATTTTTTGTTTCTACTTTTGTCTCCATACAGTCTCTACGTTTTTATTAGTTATAGTACTTATGGGTGCATTTTACTATCCCAATATGCACCAATTAAAATGCCAGAGCACTTACAGCTGTCATATAATAAATAAAAAAAGACATACACACACATACACATACAAGGAGCTATATAGCTTGGTGTCTTAACAAGCCTGATTTACTAAAGGCAAATCCACTGTGCACTTGGAAGTACAGTCGCTGTAGATCTGAGGGGAGGATGCAAGTAAAATAAAAAACAGCATTTTTGCTTCACATCATTGAATGATAGAAATCAGCAGAGCTTCCCCTCATTTCAGATCTTCCCCTCAGATCTAGAGCAACTGCACTTGCAGTGCACAGTTTATTTGCCTTTAGTAAATCAACCTCAGTGTCTCAGAGGCCATGATTGTCTGACACCATTGGCTTGTGGTAACCCACTAAAGACTCCATTTAGCCATGTCTTGTTTTATAGAGAGTACATTGCCAGTAACAGCCTTAATAAACTAAGGCTGGAAAGCAGTTAGAAGACATTCTTTGATTCATGTGTTATTACTATTAGACCCTTTTGTCTGGCTCTTCATTTCATGAGGCGAAGGTGTAGCCTGGCATTCACACATCAGTGCACCACTCACAACTACCAACAGTTCCCATAGAGAATGCCTTAGAAGCAAAAAACCTCTTTGTTGGTGTTTATATGGCTAGGGCAGCGGTTTCACAATTGCTTTGAGGCAGTGGCTTATTCAGTGATTAAAGCTTTGAGGCAACATAGCAAATATTTAAAACAAAACTCTTTATGCGATGGTAAGCTGCCTTTCTAATTTACTTAGATTACTCAGGGAAACAGTCTTTGTCATCCAGCAGTATTGGTTTAATTGGAATCAAGTTTCAAGAAATTCCTTTGGTAAGGGGTCTAATACAAGACCATAAAAAGCCACAAGAACAAACTGTGAATTATATTAAACATATATTTGTAGAAAATAATGATTTATCAAAAATTAAAAAGCATGAAATAAGATTACAAATACAATTTGATTTTGCTACACTAAACAAACTTCTTGTTGAGTGTTTCCACTGCAGAGGATTGCATGTGACTTCTTAATTCACATCTGCTGTTCACAGCCTGAAATAGCTGATAGTGCAAAATAAGGGGCCAATTGCTCCTTTGCAGTTTGGTCTTCAAAAATGCAGAGTTCTCACACACATTTTGTTCCTCTCAATGGGACATTTTTTATTTCTATGATTTAGCTAATTGTGTTCTGTATGAATGCACTTTGGCCAAACCATGCCTTCTATGCAAAAATGTACATTTTAACATTCAATTCAGACAGTAAGTAGCATGTACTGCGGGTTTGGCTTTCTCATTTAAAACTTTCTCTTTTATACTATATACTGAATACTCATGTTCAGGAAGTCTTAATTATCTTAAGATTTAAAGATCAGTTATCCTATCGTGTGCAGACAAAATACGATATGTAACCAGGGATCTGCTTTTCCACTTATTGGACCGTTGAAGTTAACCTTCACACAATTTATTGTGTGAATGTTCACAATTCCTTTAGTAAACCAGCTTCACAGTCTTCATTCCTAGGATATAATTCAATTACTATATATCATTCATGGCATGTCATTAGATTTTGACATCCATATAAGAATCTATGCAGGTTCTTAGTGTTACCATACTGCTTGCTACCTGTGGACTCTTTATGTTGTGGTCCTTAGGACACAATTATGCAGGCAAGACAATATGCACCATTATCATATACATGGCCATGCAATATCATTGTTTTTAAATGGTCAAATGATATTTATATATATTATTTTATACAATTTTTAGCTTGCCAAAATCATTGTTGTAGGATTGAAGTAAGTCCATACTGAGGGAAGTGTGTGTAGCAGTTATCACACTATACTATAGATAGTGAAACCCTTCTGTCACTAACAACATCCCTCTTTGGGCACCATTACTAATTACAGAACAGCAAATAGACCACCCCCCCCACCACCAACAACAA
>BLSH010363518.1:587796-598104 GCA_018402905.1 Glandirana rugosa | reverse complement strand
CATTGGCAGTGAAGGGGTTAACCTGCAGGGGGCAGTGAAGGGGTTAACAATGTTCCCTGGGTGTGTTCTAACTGTGGGGGGGCGGGGTTGACAGGGGCATGACAGATCTAACTGATCCCAGTGACAGGGATCAGTAGATCTGGCATGCCCCCCCCTCACAGAACGGGGAACCGCCGTGTTTACTTCGGCGGTTCCCCGTTCCTCCTGTCTGTATGGAGATCGCGGGTCTCCGGCGGACATCGGGTCCGCCCGACCCGCGGGCACGCTCCCGCAGTGTGCGGCGGCACGTGCACGCGCCGCTCGCGCCCGCGGGAGCGCGCCCAGCACGAGCCGAATGGGAGGACGTCTATTGACGTCCTCCCGGCATTTTAGAGCCGCGCTGTAGCCGTCATTCGGCTATAGCGCGGACGCCAGGAGGTTAAAGAACTCATACTTTGCTTTGTAGTATTTCCCCCCCAAAATGTCCAAATCCAAGAAACCAACAAATCTGATGACTTTTTAAATTATTCTTTTTTTATTTCAGTTAATAAACTTGATTTAATAACTGATTTAAGTCTACTTGAATACAAATCAATTCCTTCCTGTTATTGTTAATATTTTTAAAGACAAAAGTAAATACAAATATTACAACATTCTTACCTATAGTAGCAAAATGGAGAAGGATTTGTACTATCTTTTAATCTTGGCCATGTAAGCATAGTATAAAAGCAGAACACGTGTCAACAACATGAAGGATCAAAGACGGTATCCTTATTTGCACTGTCTGTGGTCGGAAGTTGACCATGCATCTCTTCACACTTGGTCAGATGGTCTTTGATCTTCAACTGTTTTGTATGCCTGAATGGTGGTACAGAACACATGGATTTACAGTGAGTGTAAATAATCAGTATTTATAAATACCCTTCTTCAGACCCGATAGGATCTCTGTGTTTTTATGTTGATTTCAGTGCATATCTGGAAAAAGTGGTTTATGCTATCATTTACAATTGGCTTAACTTAAGGCCTGTGAAGCAGATGTTAACAAAGAGGAATGATGTCACCTTTTGCAGCTGTGTAACAGTAAAAACCTTCTACTCCTCCCTTGACGACTAACTAAATCCCTGTGACCTTTAATATTAGTGTTTGAAATTTTGTTCAGCTGTAATATTAGGAAAATAATCTAACACACATCATTTTTCAATGAAGCTCTGACTCTAGGTCACTTTCTAAGTCCTGTAGTTCTGTTTTAGAAATTGATTGACACATCCAGGTGTGACATTGCAGCAAGGTGCATTGCACTGCATTGCTATGTGTTCTTTTAGAACCCTTTCTATTGTTGTTTGCTAGGTCCATCAGTGATCATATGGGCTGCTTTTGAAAGAAGAGAATAGTATAAGGAATCCTCTATCTTAGGCTTCAAAGCACCACTTTGATACAATAGATTAAGAAAATCACTGTATGCTATCTGCATGCATGGAAGGGTATAAAGGCATAAAACTTATTTGCAAATTCTAAATTGGGAATGCCTACAGATCTTATACAAATGCAGCATGTAAACTACACCAAACTTGCATAGATAGGTAGTCAACATCTTATTTTACAGTAGCTTTTCTTTATATAAAAAAAAACCCTTTTTACAGAATAGTGAAGCTAAATGCATTTGGCCCCCTGGCAAAAACAGCACCAACCTGTGACCAGTATTCATCATAATTTTTGTATATATAATATAGAATCAAAGAAGCGTTGCACTCCCATCCAGTCAATCTAGTGTAGACTTGAAAACAGACTTAGCCCAACTCCGCCAAAGCTTAATTATAGGGTACCCTGTGACTAAGCTCCAGGGGGGCGGAAACATGTCAGAGGGCGTGGCTTTGGCAGAGACTCATGGGCTGAGTCCATTTTCAAATCTACACTAGATTGGCTGGATGGAAGTGTGGTGCTTTTTAATTTTATACATGCATCAATTCAGATGAGCACCTTTGGCAGCCTGCACCTTTCTTGTTCTTCCCTAGCTTGAGTGGCATTCATAATCTAGCACCAAAGTTACAGTGAATTTTTTTGGGCTTACAGTGCCTTTAAAAAGTATTCATACCCCTTGAAATGTTCCACATTTTGTCATGTTACAACCAAAAATGTAAATGTATCTTATTGGGATTTTATGTCGTAGACCAACACAAAGTGGTACATAATTGTATAAAAGTGGAAGGAAAATGATAAATGGTTTTCAACATTTCTTACAAATAAATATGTGAAAAGTGCGGCATGCATTTGTATTCAGTCCCCTTTACTCTGATGCCCCTAACTAAAATCTAGTGGAAAAAAATATAGAATTAGCCGCGCCCACTAAAAAATGAGATAAAGAATGCAAACAGTGTTGAAAGATAGTGATGTATCGGGCTGCTCGCAAATAAACAATAGATCAGAAAATTGTTTAAACAGAGTAATGGATTGATTGCAGCGCCCAAGGATATTATATGAAGAGAATAATCTATATATGCAACTTATAATAAAAAATAAGTAAATAAACAGAATAAATGAATGTTCTTCCTTTTACAAGGAGATAAAGGCGGAGTTTAAGAGTCTCATTAAAATTTCACTAGAGGCTCCTCAATGTGAATCAAGAAGGTATTCGTTTAGAGTCCTCAGTGAAAATGAGCCCCTAAGAGAGGGGGGGGGGGGGCAACAGATAATGGTAAAGTCTTTATGAAATCTTCATGTACAAGATATCCTAGTGAGCCCTGGAATCTAGTAAAGATGTAAGCTTACCAGACTCAGGTAGAACTTGCGCAGGGGTCACAATCCACTTTCAGGGTAGTGGTCACCACGGTTCATCAAGGGCAGGGGATCCTGGACATCTATGGGGTCATCATGGACTGATCATCACAGGCAAGGACTTCCACAGATCATCATGGACAGGGCATCCCAAGTAGAGTTGAAAACGGAAAAACGGATCCAATCACAAGGGGCTCCAAAACCTCTCTCTCCCCTTCTATTCAAGCTGCCCATTTGACTCTCCCAGCCTTCTATGATTTGGAAGCCATCAACCCTGCAGCCTGTGAGATCTAGAACAGCCCAGAGAAATCAATAGCTGATCAATCATTGGATCAGCTATTGATTTCTCTGGACTGTTCTAGATCTCACAGGCTGCAGGGTTGATGGCTTCCAAATCATAGAAGGCTGGGAGAGTCAAATGGGCAGCTTGAATAGAAGGGGAGAGAGAGGTTTTGGAGCCCCTTGTGATTGGATCCGTTTTTCCGTTTTCAACTCTACTTGGGATGCCCTGTCCATGATGATCTGTGGAAGTCCTTGCCTGTGATGATCAGTCCATGATGACCCCATAGATGTCCAGGATCCCCTGCCCTTGATGAACCGTGGTGACCACTAACCTGAAAGTGGATTGTGACCCCTGTGCAAGTTCTACCTGAGTCTGGTAAGCTTACATCTTTACTAGATTCCAGGGCTCACTAGGATGTCTTGTACATGAAGATTTCATAAAGACTTTACCATTATCTGTTGCCCCCCCCCCCTCTCTTAGGGGCTCATTTTCACTGAGGACTCTAAACGAATACCTTCTTGATTCACATTGAAGAGCCTCTAGTGAAATTTTAATGAGACTCTTAAACTCCGCCTTTATCTCCTTGTAAAAGGAAGAACATTCATTTATTCTGTTTATTTACTTATTTTTTATTATAAGTTGCATATATAGATTATTCTCTTCATATAATATCCTTGGGCGCTGCAATCAATCCATTACTCTGTTTAAACTAAAATCTAGTGGAGCCAATTGCCTTCAGAAGTCACCTAATTGATAAATAGAGTCCACCTGTGTGTAATTTAATCTCAGTATAAATACTGCTGTTCTGTGATGCCCTCAGAGGTTTGTTAGAGCACCTTGGTGTACAAACAGCATCATGAAGGCCAATGAACACACCAGGCAGGTCAGGGATAAAGTTGTAGAGAAGTTTAAAGCAGGGTTAGGTTATAAAAAAATATCCAAAGCTTTAATATCTCAGGAAGCACTGTTCAATCCATCATCCAAAAATGGAAAGAGTATGCCACAACTGCATCCTACCAAGACATGGCCGTCCACCTAAACTGACAGGCCGGGCAAGAAGAGCATTCATCAGAGAAGCAGCAAAGAGGCCCATGGTGACTCTGGAAGAGATGCAGAGATCCACAGCTCAGGTGGGAGAATCTGTCCACAGGACAACTATTAGTTGTGCACTCCAAAAATCAAACCTTTATAGAAGAGTGACAAGAAGAAAGCCATTGTTAAAAGAAAGCTATAAGAAGTCCCTTTTGCAGATTGCGAGAAGCCAGGTGGGGACACAGCAAACATGTGGAAGAAGGTGCTCTGGTCAGATGAGACCAAAATGTAATTTTTTGGCCTAAAATCAAAATGCAATGTGTGGTGGAAAACTAACACTGCACATCACTCTGAACACGCCATCCCCACTATGAAACATGGTGGTGGCAGCATCATGTTGTGGGGATGCTTTTATTCAGCAGGGACAGGGAAGCTGGTCAGAGTTGATGGGAAGATGGATGGAGCCAAATACAGGGCAATCTTAGAAGAAAACCTGTTAGAGTCTGCAAAAGACTTGAGACTGTGACGGAGGTTCACCTTCCAGCAGGAGATCGACCCTAATCATGCAACCAGAACTACAATGGAATGGTTTAGATCAAACCATATTCATGTGTTAAGCCCCGTACACACGGTTCGATGATCGCACGTACGATCGCGTCGAATCGTATGTTGGCTGTTGTATGCAGCATACTGACTGCACTACATGATCGTACGTCTGGGGAAAGAACGTTCAGGTGATTGTAATTAGCACCCAGCCATTCCTGACTTTGGGCATGCGTGTTTTGCACAATACAACTTTGTTGTACCAACTGCTCTGTACACACGATACAACGGTCGTATGAGAGCTTGTTGGTGCGACCAAGTTTTCTAGTCTGCTCATACAACTCCCTTGTACGACCGTCCTATGTTCGACTGTTCAAATCGCGCATACGAATGATCGATTTCGCATACAGCGGTCGTGAGTACGACGTGTTGTATACGACCGTCGAACATATACGGGGCATTAGAATGGCCCAGTCAAAGTCCAGACCTAAATCCAATTGAGAATCTGTGGCAAGACTTGAAAATTGCTGTTCACAGATGCTCTCCATCCAACATGACAGAGCTTGAGCTATTTTTCAAAGAAGAATGGGCAACAATTTCACTCTCTAGATGTGCAAAGCTGGTAGATAAATCCACAAAAAGACTTGCAGCTGTAATTGCAGCAAAAGGTGGTTCTACAAAGTATTGGCTCAGGGGGCTGAGCCACACTTTTTACATATTTATTTGTAAAAAATATTGAAAACCATTTATCAGTTTTCTTCCACTTCACAATTATGTGCCACTTTGTGTTGGTCTATCACACAGGTGTCAAACTGGTGGCCCTCCAGCTGTTGCGGAACTACAAGTCCCATGAGGCATTGCAAGGCTGACAATTACAAGCATGACTTCCACAGACAGAGGCATGATGGGACTTGTAGTTGCGCAACAGCTGGAGGGCCGCCAGTTTGACACCACTGGTCACTCTATCACATAAAATCCCAATTAAATACATTTACATTTTATTTCATTACACACAATAACATGTTAACTAAACATCATATATTAAAAAAATACTCCTGAGATTTCCACAGCAAAATAAAGCTTGTGCTTGGTGCTGAATTTACCACTAGGAAGATATAGGTGGCAAAAGCCAAGGGATAACTTTTCATTGTATAATTATTGACCATAATTTTTTTTTTCACCATCATTATAAATAATACATTAAAGTTTTTCTCAGTTTTAAATAAAGTATGTAAGGTCTAGAACCCATGTTGAGTTTTGACTGCTATTCATAGACAAAACTTAGTCTCACTTCCTGTCTTGCTGACAATATTTTACCAGACATGAAGTGAGGGGAAGTCAGCGACAGAAATAAA
The DNA here is from genome assembly GCA_018402905.1 of Glandirana rugosa. NCBI lineage: Eukaryota > Metazoa > Chordata > Amphibia > Anura > Ranidae > Glandirana > Glandirana rugosa. Next base: position 592,140 of record BLSH010363518.1, on the reverse strand, counting down.
GATAGGAACAGCAATGAACACCTGTCAGAATATTACTTCTGTCTGTGTCCCTGTTGCAGATAGCACTTGAACCCAACAAGAATTCTAATCTTTCCTTACTCTACCCAAAACTAAAGATTTTTTTTTTGGCTTGGCATACACTTTATCACAACATTCTAAGCCAGCTTAGGACCCGTAAAACAAGCATAAAAAAAGATGATCACTGCAAAGGGGCATTACTTGGACTTTAAGGGCTCATTCACCCAGATATATGCATATTTTCTGCATGAAAGAAAGGTTATTGCTGGCAGAGCTAGAAAGTATGCACCCAAAGTACTTGTGTTTATGTGCGTTTATGTGCCTATGCAAATCTGCAGGTCTGCGCATCTGTGTCCTACTTTTTTTGTGCACAGCTATACATGCTCATAGGTAGACGCAGCTGTAAGTTTGGGTTGATTGATTTCTATAGTGCTGCATTTAGTTGTGTATAAAACTTTCTGCTGTATACATCTAAAGGCATTTTCTATGCCCCTGTGTATTAGTTAAAAGAAGCCAAAATGTGTTCTCCTTCACGTGAAACAAACATATCTGACCAGTTGTAGGCTTGAAACACCAGGCTGGGAACACCTATTTTCAAGGCATCACTATAGGTGACATACATCCTCTTATCTACATACCAATCCCCTGAAAATTATTTCAATACATTTTGGTGATCCCTTCCAGTAAAAGGAATATATCTTCTCACAGCAAAGGAATTTTCTGTATACAATATTTTATATGAGTAATTGAGTCAAGAATAATGTTGTTAGTGAAGATCTGGGCAACAGATTAAAATGTCAGCTTTCACTCATAACTGACCAGTTCTAAGATAAATCAAGGCACTTTATTTCCTTTGAACTCATAGTGATGGTGGCACACCCTCATACTTTGCTGCCTTGTAATCTCAGAGTGACATCACACACATCTGGATTTCAGTAGGGAAACACTGACTAAAAAGGTACATGGTGACGAGTCATGCAGGTTTAAATAGCTCATTCGAATGATTTATTAATACACGCGGCATGTAACAGGAATCTCAGTGAAAAGACATTGATAATGTTTATGGAAACCATCTGCAATAGTCCTTATCAGTTTTTATATAGGTAAAAAAAAGCAAAAGTATTGTCATTAGCCATTAAAAGGTACCAACCAGATGTGACTTTGCTAATACCAAACAGTACTTGTTTTGCTTCTTGATTGGGATTACCATAATTTTTAATAAGCAGGTGGTGCTCCAGATAGCATCTAGAAATACGATTCCTAATCTTTGTAAAACTGTTACGTATACATAGAAAATTTCCCAAATAAATATGGATTTCCGTTCACTCCTTAACCTCCCTGGCGGTATTCCTGAGTGTGGCTCGGGGTGGAATTTCAGTACCATTAGCGGTAACCCCGAGCCACACTCTGGATTGCATCGCTGGATCCAAGGCAGTGTTACTCACCTTGTCCCTGGATCCAGCGATGTCCCCCCACCATCTCTGCGGGCTGTGCCCGCCGTCTGATGCCTCTGTTTGCCGGGCTCCGTACCCTACGAGCGTCACATCGCACGGGGGCGGAGTCCAGCAGCAAATTCAAAAAGTGAAACACACAGTATACATACAGTACACTGTAATCTGTAAGATTACATTACTGTATGAAATCATTTCACACCCCCTTTGTGTCTAGTGGTTTGCCCAGTGCCCTGCATGCACTTTTATATTATATATGTCATTCTTTCTGCCAACTTGAGAATGTCCATGGCAACCAAAAAGTGTCCCTTTACGTCAAAAGTGGTTTTTGATCAGCTAGAAAACACTGATAATAAATAAGAATCATTTGCAGAATTGAGTGATACTGATTTTTGGGGAAATTTATCATCAGACACTGAAAGCGACAACAGTGACAATTCTGCAACTGAGCAAATTTCAGTGTTTTTGGTTTGATTACATTATTGAATAAATTTTATTACTGTTACGTTATTATTTTTGATAATTATTTTTATTTATTTCTTATATTATAATTTATGATTTCATGTTTCAAACTTTATCATACCCGGGATGTCTACTAGACTCTGGTTTGGACAGATTTAAGTGAGTTATTCCTAAGAATTACAGGCCTATAATATAAAACGCCAAATTTCCTTGCAAAATAATGTACCGCTTTCAGCACCAAAAATCTGAAATAATCATACCGCCAGGGAGGTTAAATCCCCTTTACTATCATCTTACTTTAAAAAGAAAAATGTCACCCCATCAGTCTCCTCACACATCACTGCTTTACTAACAGACATATCTGAGCTCATAATATTTCCTCCCCCGCATGCCCCTTCCCTTGACTTCTCTGTTAAGATCAATGGCACAACTATCAGTCCATCCCCACATGCCAGGGTGCTAGGGGTAACCCTAGACTCTGAACTGTCCTTTCAGGACCACATCCAATCCCTGTCCAAATCATGCCGCCTCAGCTTACGCAACATCTCTAGAATACGCCCCTTTTTAACCACTGACACCACCAAGCTTCTAATTCACTCTCTGGTTATCTCTCGCCTCGACTACTGCAACTCTCTCCTCATTAGATTACCTTTACATACACTATCCCCCCTTCAGTCCATAATGAAAGCAGCTGCAAGACTCATCCACCATACCAACGGCTCAGTGCCCTCCACCCCTCTCTGCCAATCCCTCCACTGGCTTCCACTCACCCAACAAATAAAATTCACAGTATTAACAATAGTTTACAAAGCCATCCGCAACTCTGCCCCCAGCTACATCACTAACCTAGTTTCAAAATACCAATCAAGCCGCCCTCTTCGGTCCTCTCAAGACCTCCTGCTCTCTAGCTCCCTTGTCACCTTCCTCCCATGCTTGCTTCCATAATTTCTCCAGAGCTTCTCCCATCCTTTGGAACTCCCTACCCCAATTAGTCCAACTGTCTCCTAATCTATCCATCTTTGGACGATCCCTGAAAACCCTTCTCTTTAAAGAAGCCTATCCTGCTTCTAACTAATACGCTCTTTTATTTTCTCTGTCAGCTCATCCCCCACAGCTATTACCTTTTGTATCAATTGACCCTCCCTCTTAGATTGTAAGCTCTGACCAGCAGAGCCCTTTGATTCCTCTTGTACCAAATTGTAATGTAACTGTACTGTCTGGCTTCATTTTGTTAAGTGCTATGCAGACTGTTGGCGCTATATAAATTCTGTATAATAATAATAATAACAATAATGTGTGCATATGTTGGCCATTTGGATTAGTGTGTTGGAGAAGATATACACAGATACATTCAAATATGTAAATTTCTACCCCACATTTTCCAGTACATCTGGATGGCCAGAATCTTACAAAGACTTAAGTTGACCATAGCTGATCCGATTTACTTTCCTGCAACCATGGGTTGCAGGAAAGAAAATGACTCAATTCCCCCATCAACACAGTCAGTGTTGAGGAGGGAATCTCTCCCATGGAACTCTTGTGTTCTTCTGGCAGGGGTGGGCGAGGATTGCCCTCTCTGCCGGGAGAACACAGGGATTATTGCTAACGGCTATAGTAAATTGCAAAAGTCCATCAATCGACTTGGGTACAATCAGCCTGCCCATAAATGGTTTGAATCTCGGTTGGTCCCTGCTGAACCGCCTGAGATATAGAAATTGATTTTGATTCATTTTAATCTTCATTTCTGTGTGATTCGTGTGCATTCCCCTGCAGTGCCATTTGGCAGCCCATTCATTTGAATGGGATGGAAATTGCACTTGACTGCACAAAAAGCAGTAACACCTTCAGTAGATCACAAAGTTTTGAACATGGTGCACGGAACTCGTCTTTCCACCTCTGTGTTCTGGTGTTGACCAGCAAATTGGGGATGGAAGTTTTCTTTATATATAACATTCATATGTAATATAATTAGTGTTGAGCGAACCCGGACTGTAACGTTCGGGTCCGTACCGAACTTTCGGGTGTCCGTGGCACGGACCCGGACCCGGACATTTCAAAAATCGTTCGGGTTTGTCAGGCCCAAGCGAGTTGTGATTAATATAATGTATACTTACAATATATATTTCTTTTGAAGGTAGGGGTTAAACGACCAGTTGTGGTCTTGTGTCTCCACCTTTCTGCTCAAGGCACGTGGTACAAGTTTTGAAACACTAGATGACTTCCACAATGACGAAAAACACGTCAGTTCACGTTAAAGGTAGGGTAAGTTTACTTACCCGACGGTTTACCGTGACGTCCCCTTACGTGTGCTTAGTGTGTCTTTACTTCTAATTTTACTTAGTTTTAGTTAAAGATATAGAGTCCGCCAAGTCGTCCCTGGTTGGCTCTAAGTTTGGTAAATACCCGTCCGACT
>BLSH010363518.1:566192-586422 GCA_018402905.1 Glandirana rugosa | reverse complement strand
AACCTCTAGGCTCCTACTCCACATCCACCCCCCTTCCCATTTTTTTATTTGATTTTAATTTATTTTCCCTATCCCCATTTATTTGTAGGGCACTTGCCCTAGTTTGAAGATGATTTTAGAACAGTTATATGGCTTCTACCGTTAATTAATACTTTTCAGACACAGTTTGAAGATGAACCACATTCATCTCCATTTTTGCATTTTTTATGTTTTTATTTTTTTAAAAATATTTAAAGTTATTTCCCTGTCCCCATTTTTTTGTAGGGCGCTTGCCCTACCCTTACCCCCATTTTACTTCCTTTTGCAGCCCTCTGGGGCTTTCCAGGACTTTCCTACAGCCATTTTTGTGCCTAAAAGTTCGGGTCCCCATTGATTTCAATGGGGTTCGTTGTCCGTGCGATCGTTCGGGTTCCGTCCGGACCCGGACCCGGACTTTGTCCCGAAGTTCGGACGGACCAGCAGAACCCGAACTTCCAGGTGTTCGCTCAACTCTAAATATAATCATAGAACTTCTTCCATAACACAGTGGACGTATAAAACTACAAAGTGCAGTATTCATAGTGATCACTAAGTACAGTATGTATCTTGAATGAGTCGGCTTAAGGGTTGACGTTCTAATTAGCATGTCTGTGTATTGCAATTAGGTGTTGCATTCATTTTGGGGTTTTGCAAATAAGAAAGAAAAAAACATCTGAACTTGAAAAAGGTTGCTCTAAAACCCCTTACTAGTTCAAGGCAAGGGCCTGTGCTGTGGTAGTAACTGAGGAAGACACTACATCTCTGCAAGATGCAGGCATATTCAAAATGACCAATGGGTGCTGCCTGCAATAGTTGACACTTTGTGACCATGTGTGACTTTTTTATTTGATCATTTTGCACTTACCCCTTTGCTTTTTATACTGCTACACTATTGTGAGTAATCCATATGTATCAGGGTTGTAATAAACGGCTTTTAGCAAACAATACATTACATACAGTAACTAAAAGTAGCTATTGCCTCAATGTCTTTTCAAACTCCCTTTCTAAAATAAAATTGTATGCTTGTTGATTGTATATCAAACTAGTATTTTCTTACCAAGTGTGCTGTCGGTGAATTGTATGTTAAGCTGGAACCTGAAATAACATCCACAACATTTGTGGTACAACTAATTTATGGTATGTTGTGAAAATAACCCAACACAGATAGACTTAAAAACATGATCAGTCTATCTTTAGACAGCACAGGTATTTACCACATGATTCGAGACAGTTTACAAGAACAGGAAATTGCTGTTTAAAATGAAAAAAAAATGCAATATAAAAGTATAAATGTTTGCCAATAATTTCTGAGAATAAGGAAACCATTGAATATTGTATATTTCTTGAGTAATATTTTGGCAAAAAGCCTTTACAAGCTACTGAAACAACATCGTAAAATACAACTTTATTTCACATTTATTGTAACAGGTTTCACATACTTTTAAATAAAAATAGTTGACTGGAAAATAATGCATTTTACAGTACAATTTTGATTATGTTTTAATTAAGTTCTTGTTTTAACTTTGCAGATAAAAAAAATATCACTGAATCTGTCTCAGTTAAATTGGTATTACCGACAGAACCGACAGTGACGCAAAGCATCCTGAGAAAGGTGGAAATACAGCCAGTAAAGGTTACTCCAAAGCCAAGTGTACCTACAACACCACCAGCTGTGAAGGAAGCTGAAGTGCAGTCTACTGTACAAGCTAGAGTTGTGGAACATACTCACAGCAAACCATCAGAACCTTCAGAAAGATCTCCAACATTATTAGAAAAAGAACAAACTACAGTGATTCCATTGGCTACCGATATAGAACAGACCGAGGGTCAAAGGGAACAAGCTGTAACTTCACCGTCAAAGACTACTGGTGAAGACTCATCTCTTCCTCCAGTTACACCAGAACCCCAACAGAATCTTGAAGCTGCAAGTATTCAACCAGGTGCTGACAAAGATCAAGATCAAGAACCATCCACTTATACTGACACAGCCCATGTAGAAACACCAGAAATATCAACTTATTCCCCAAAAGATCTTACCTCCCAGCTTTCCCATGAAACAATGGAAGCCAAAAGCGCTGAAAGTTTTTCAACAGTTATTATACCAGACTTTACAGATACTACACCTACTCCAGAGGTGACTGAAGGCTTTGCATGTAACACTGTGCCAGGAGCAAGCTCTGAGCAGGCTGCTGTGACCACTAGTGAGCCACTCACACCAAAAGATCCAGAGGCTTTCAGTGTACAGACCAAGCTGGAGGTATTCACAGTATTCAAACCTGACACCAGTACCCAATCAACACTAGATGAAGTTACAGAAACAATAAAAACATCCACAGCTGTTGATGCAGTTGCAGAAGTCACTGATGAAGAAGAAGACACATTGCCAAAGATACCTGATGCTACTATCAGTGAACCCATAGAAGAAGCAGAATTGCCCTCTGAAGGTGAGGAATTAACTAGTACAGTTGTAACTGTAGAGGAGCAGGCACAGACAACTAGCCTACCCATAGAAGAAAGTATTTTTACAAAAAAAATTGAAATTCCATCAGTTGAAACAGTTTCTACTTTGGTGCCAGATCAGCCAGAATCCATTGATATAACAACAAGATCACCATTGCAAATCAATTATAATGTGACTGATGAAGTTTTGGCAAGTACAGTTTACCCAACTGATAAAACAGAAGGCTCAGGAATGCTTGAAGAAGATGCGCTGCCTAAAGGGACAGATCTGGATAAAACAGAAGAACAGCTTCCATCAGCTACACAAGCAACATTTGAGAAACCCCCAGAATATGGTACCGCATCACCAAAAGATGTTGCAACTGTTTTGACTGAAACTGCATCAGGCCAGGAAAGCCAAACAGCAGAGATACCAGCTGTCAAACCTGAGCCAGTGGGTACACCAAAAGCATCTGTAGCTTTCACAGAAATTACATCCCCTCAGCCAAAAGATTCTGTTTCTGAAGGAAGCGGTGTTGAGGAGGATATAAAAACTGAGCAAATTGTAACAGCTGAGGGCCAGCAAACTACAGTAAGCACACTGATTGCAATCACAGCTATCCCTACTGAGAAACTGGATGATGATAAAACAGAAAGCACAATTTCTCCAGATGGACTTAAATATGTAGCAGCCACTGATTTACCAACTACAGATGTGACAGAGGAACAGGTGCCTCAAACAACTGCTGCTCCTAAAGTTCAAGAAGATGTAACAGCTATCCAGGGAGAGATTACAGCAGCTTCTCTACCTATTTCTTCTGCAGAGGTGGACAGTGAAACTGAAAAACCTGTCACAGAGGTGCAACCAGATTCTAAGGTTACATCAGAAGTGGAAGAAAAGTCTCCAGAAGGTATACAGACAACACAAGGTCCACCCAGTCCTCAGACTGCCTTGTCTTCATCAGAAACCCTTGCTGCCGTTACAGATCAACCTATTGATACTGAAGGTTCTGGAGAAGACGTTATTGTTCCATCTGCTGTGACTGATAAAGCTACAACTACTCCACTAAAAGAGATCATACTAGAACCTAGGACATTGTCCCCATCAACTAGCACTCAGAAGCCAATTTTGATTGATGGGGAGCCTTATGAGGAGACAAGTAAAGGAACAATAGTGATTGGTGAATCTGTTGCTCCTATAAAGACCACAACTGAATCTGATCTGACAAGTAAAAAGCCAGTAGCAGAAATTGATACAGAATATATCACCAGTGGAAGTTCAGAAGAACAAACAAAAGAACCACCTTGTGATGACACCACTGGTACAGCTCCAACTGGGTCTACTGAAGAAGGTATTCAGCAGTTACATTCTATCAATGTCATCATCGTCAATATTCCTGAAAATGAAACAGGTATGCCTTTTAATCCATTGTTATGTTCTGTTGTCATATGACCAGATATGTTGGGTTGTGTTTTTGATATTGCAAGGGGAAATTAGTTAAATGTCATTTATTTTTGCTGCCTGTCAAAAGAATAGCGAGTGAGCATTTGCTTTTGGTTCAGTAGGCTGATATTCATACAAAGTATCCACCATCACAACTAGTTTGTTTTTTAGGATTTTATTTTACATGGTAATGCACATCACTATTTTTTTACTTAAAGCAGCACTACACTATTTTTTCAATATGCACAGGTTTATAATTGAAATATTATACCTTTGCATTCCTACATATGAAGTTTTCATTTATTTAACTGCTAGGACTATGTGCAGAAGTTACATTTTTTCTCCTGTGTGACCAATCCTCTTCTTCTACATGTCATAGCTGAATGATAAAAAGCACAGCCAGCTTTCCTTGCCATGCACTACTGCATATAATTAGCATTGTCAGTCAGTTAGGGGTTGATTTACTAAAACTGGAGAGTGCAAAATCTGATGCACCTCTTCATGGTAGCCAATCAGCTTCTAACTTCAGCTTGTTCAATTAACCACTTCAGCCCCGGAAGAATTTCCCATGTTAGGACCAGAGCACTTTTTGCGATTTGGCACTGAGTTGCTTTAACTGACAATTGCGCAGTCGTGCGACTTTGTACCCAAACAAAATTTGCGTCCTTTTTTCCTCACAAATAGAGCTTTCTTTTGGTGGTATTTGGTCACCTCTGCGTCATTTGTGATCACCACTATAAACAAAAAAGTGCGACAATTTTGCAAAAAAAAAAAAAATATTTCTTACTTTTTGCTAAAATACAAATTAAAAAAAAATATATACAAAAATGTATTCATTGGTTTTGGTCGATTTATATTCTTCTTCATATTTTTGTGTAAAAAAAAAAATCGCAATCAGCGTTTATTGATTGGTTTGCACAAAAGTTGCCATGTTTACAAACCATGAGAATTCATTTATGGTGTTTTTACAATTTTTTTTTTCTACTAGTAATGGCGGCGGTCTGCGATTTTTATCGGTTCTTTGATATTGGGGCAGACATGTCAGACATTTTTGAAACTTTTTTGGGACCAATGACATTTATACAGTGATCAGACATTTAAATATCCACTGATTACCTTGTAAATGTCATTGGCAGTGAAGGGGTTAACCTGGGGGTGGGGGCGATCTAGGGGTTAACTGTTCCCTGGGTGTGTACTAACTGTGAGGGGGCTGGACTGTCAGGGGCACCAGAGATCTAACTGATCCTGAATACTGGGATCAGTAGATCTCTGACGTGCTGCCTGACAGAGCGGGGAACCACCATGCTTACATCGGCGGTTCCCCATTTTTCTTCTCTGTCAAGCAATCGCGGCTCTGCACAGTGCCGGCAGTGTGCTCCCACCCACTACTGCGCACGCGTAAGCCACTGATTATAGAGGGCAATTTGCGCTACAGAGCCACATTGCAGCAATAAATGTACGTGAGGCGGTCAGGAACCGGTTAAAGTGTTTGTTACCCTTAAAAAAGAAAAAAAAAGATCCTATTCCCTTAGAGCATGTTATGCAGCGCAGTGATTGTGCTGTGTAATTTGGTCCCCTGTAACACCTGAAATACCTGGCTGATCCTGTCTGGTTCAGCCCTACCCTTTGTAAACTGACCACGGTTTATCATGGCTGATGAGCCCTGACACCGTGGTCAGTTCACATGCCTCCGTCATCCGCAGCTCTCCTGTCCTCCTCTCCCCCTCCCTCCCTGCCTGTCAGCTCATGACAGTGCCCCTCCTGCTGCTATAAAACTATCGTACTATCGTGCCCTCCCCTCTGTTAAGTAAGCACATGTGCCACACAGTATGTGTTTTATAAAAAAGTTGTACATACATGTCCTTATTTAACAGAGGGGATGTCATGATAGTTTGATAGTGTCTTTACAACCACTTTAAGCTTTGACAAGAAAACCTTGAAGCTGATTGGTTTCGATGCAGAGCTGCACCAGATTTTGCACTCTTCGGTTTTAATAAATCAACCCCTTAGTATGTTGTAGTGGAGTGAATTAGACACTGGGCTTTAGTCTGTGAGGATGTCAGGTTTATGTGTACATATTACTGCTTTCCTTTTGCAAGATACGTAACTGCAAATGTGATAAATGGCTGTTTTTTTTGTGATTTTGAAAGCTCTGTTTGTTTAATTAGACTGGAGTTTGCTTTGCCCCATTACTTACGTTTAGGATGCTATTCATATTTATTAATTATAAGAAGCCTGGTTCTTAAACAAGTGTGCGTCTGTTCTCGGTCTCCAGAAATGGCATTTTTTGATGTGTACATTTATAGTCTCAGCGTAAGAGCATGATTAAGGCGGTGGATGCAGGTGCATATATTAATAAGGAAAATAAATGACACAAGCGTTCCAGTGTGACAGGAACAGGTCTAACGCAGGTGTAAAAATTAATTTAAAAATGTGCACACTACAGCTAGACTCTATTGGAGATTGTCTTCTACTGTATTATCCACGCATAGCACTACAGATATCAATGTATATTGAAGCAGTATTAAACCCAAAACCAAAAATGTAATATATTGCAGCTTATTAATTCTGAGATTAGGATTGCCACCTGTTCAGGATTCACCTGGACAGTCCGGGTTTAAGATCCTGTGTCTGGGTTTCGGTCCACCTGAAACCCGGACACATCGGTGGCAGCCCTGCAGCACCAGTCCTCCTATCCCCCTCTCCCCTGCCATCGGCTTCCAGTGCTTTTAATTATCTTGGTGGGGGGAGTGCTTTAACTGGGGTACAGACATGGGGGGGATTATACTGGAGGACAGACCTACCTTGGGGGGGATTATATTGGGGTACAGACAGACCTGTGGGGGATATACTGTGGTACAGACTGACCTGGGGGGGGGGTAAGGTGTCCCTTTTCTATTACAATCCTATAGTGTAAATTTGCTGTGTGCCGCTAAAGTGTTTGGTTTGGCTTGATGAAAAGGCAGCAACCTTACCTGAGATGTGGTGGCTACATTTGTTTTCTTTTAGGCTTTTCCCCCTCTGTTTTCACCTAGTGATCTGGTCAGTAGCACACCTCCTGTATTAGAGTGCCCCCACTCTGTATGAAGGGGCACAGGGGGCAGACAGCAGCATTGTCAATCTGGGGAGTGTTAAATGTACCAGCAGATTTAAATATATTAGCAAACTGAAGCCAAACTCCAGCTCACACTTTATAAACAGTTACAGCTAACAGTTTTTATCATTTTGGGATAAAGGATTTACATAAATAATTAAAATGTTATCATTATAAACACCCCCGCCAGTGTTGAAAGGTTAGTCCAATCCCTGTAAACGGATACATTTGGAAGGCAGCTTGTTTTTCTGTTTCTGTTGTTGAAAAATGACAGACTTATTGGTTGGATCACCAGATAAAAATAGAAGAAAGAAAACCTAAAAAAGTCAATTAATGCAGACTTCACATCTAAGAAATGGTATTCTGCAATATATTACATGTTTGCTTTTGGGTTTAATACTGCTTTAATGATACTTTGGCTGCTCATACATTATACAATATTCTTGTACAATTTTGCTTTAGATCTACCAAAACCAAATAATATGAGGTCACACCTAAACACTTTCAATTTGTGTGCAATCTTTCAGGCCCTTGCACTACATAGTTGAGTCAAGAAAATTGAATAATAAATTGTATAATGTATGGCTAGCCCTAAACACTAGTTTGGCTAGTCCACAGAGTTGGAGTATTAGTTTTGTGCTGCTTTAAAAAAAAAAAAACAGAATACAAACCAAAGGTGAGACAACTGAAATGCTGGCTTGGGAATGGATGGAGGAATGTCATAATATAATTCTGGTCTCTGACAACATATAAATCATCTATGTATGTGTCAGCTATGACTAAAGCCCCGTACACACGGTACAATAGTTGTACAGCAACAGTCGTACAACAGTTTGTTGTACGATCATCCGACCGTTAGTACGCGCGATTAGAACAGCCAACGTGCGACGGTCATACAACAGAAGTTGGATGAGCAGACTTGAAAACTTTGGTTGTACAACAAGCGGTCGTACGACTGTTGTATCGTGTGTACAGAGAAGTTGGGCCAACAAAGCTGTGCGTGCCACACACGCATGCTCAGAAAGTCAGGAACGCTCCGAAGTGTCCGTTCGTGTAACCCTACGAACTTCCTCGGTACACGCTCGTAACACGTCACCACGTTTGGCTTGGTCGTACGATCGCTTAGTGCAAGTTAGTATGCGAGACACAACAGCCAACATACGATTTTGGATGTCCGATCGTAGAACCGTCGCACTGTGTGTACGAGGCTTAAGTTGGTTTTGCGAAGTACTTTTAGTAGATATAGAATTATACAATAGATACTGTCAATTTGTGCTGTTAGGTCAATTTTATGGTGGAATGAGATACAGGAAAGTCTGCCAAACAAATCCACACTCATCCATTTAGGCCAGACTGGTTGCTGTGATGGTAGCTTATCGACTAATTCATAGATACAGTATACTATTTAGATCTGGGCCAGAGTGTAGAAGGCGCTCATTAGACTTTGGTAGGTGGAAACTAAAACGAAATAGTTGAGTCGGAGTTTTATTGGGTCACTGCTCCCCTCTTTAAAGCTTTGGCAATGTTGTTATTATGTATTTAATACAATGACATTTGTAAGTCAGTGCCTTTGGCAGCAGGGTTGTTGAGCATCACCTAGCCTCAAACTTAGAAAACTGTAATAACGTATTTTCTGCCCTTCTTCTATTCACCTTTAAAAGCATATGGCTAAATTCAGTAAGATAACTATAGGGATAATGAGGTACAAAGGAGGATGTAAGAACACCTGTGGCTCTTTTTAGTAGTTCAACCATCTGTTCTTTCTCTTGTTTATGGCTGATATATTATTTTTCATATAAAGCAGACTCCATGCTGCCACCAATAGTGCATTGTAGGAGCAACTTTAACCAAAAGTGGAACTAAACTGTATCTGAGCACCACAAACTTAAAGCAATATTTAATTAATTTTTAATATGCAGAGCAAACTCACCCATCCATCCATGTTTCCATGCTTTATTTTGTTGAGAAATCACTTTGAAAAACACCCCCTAGCATTTCTAGCCACATCCATCTTGAGTAAGGGTGTAGCATTTACTTCCTGGAATCCATCTGCCCTTAGCACATGCATGCAGACAGAAGGGTGTGTGGGCCCCTCCTTTGGGTGAAACAAAAATGTCCACGAAGACTCCTGGGATGTATGACGTCATGTTAGCCTAGGCCAGCAACAAGGAATCAACTGAAGAAATTAAAAAAACGTTTAAAACAAGTAAAAATTAAATATCTATCTATCTATTTACTAATGCTAGTAGCATAATCATTAAAATAGTTAACATTGATTGAGATAGTTTAGTTCCACTTTAAATAATCATAAGACACAAGGGACGCAGCTTGTAAAAAGGGCATTGTCCTTTATGTGCACCTAGAGCAATGCGGTGGCCTATTACTTTCCCTTATTCATGACTTGTTGCGCTACAGTCCATTCTATCCATCTATCTATCTATCTATCTATCTATCTATCTATCTATCTATCTATCTATCTATCTACAGTATCTCACAAAAGTGAGTACACCCCTCTCATTTTTGTAAATATTTTATTATATCTTTTCATGTGACAACACTGAAGAAATTATACTTTGCTACAATGTAAAGTAGTGAGTGTACAGCTTGTATAACAGTGTAAATTAGCTGTCCCCTCAAAATAACTCAACACACAGCCATTAATGTCTAAACCGCTGGCAACAAAAGTGAGCACACCCCTAAGTGAAAATGTCCAAATTGGGCCAAATTAGCCATTTTCCCTCCCTGGTGTCATGTGACTCATTAGTGTTACAAGGTCTCAGGTGTGAATCGGGAGCAGGTGTGTTAAATTTGGTGTTATCGCTCTCACTCTCTCATACTGGTCACTGGAAGTTCAACATGGCACCTCATGGCAAAGAACTCTCTGAGGATCTGAAAAAAAGAATTGTTGCTCTACATAAAGATGGTCTAGGCTATAAGAAGATTGCCAAGGCCCTGAAACACTGTGGCCAAGCCCATACATTGGTTTAACAGGACAGGTTCCACTCAGAACAGGCCTCTCCATGGTCGACAAAAGAAGTTGAGCGCACATGTTCAGCGTCATATCCAGAGGTTGTCTTTGGGAAATAGACAACTGAGTGCTGCCAGCATTGCTGCAGATGTTGAAGGGGTGGGTGTCAGCCTGTCAATACTCAGACCATAGGTCGCACACTGCACACTAGCTTTCGTCCCAGAGGGAAGCCTCTTCTAAAGATGATGCACAAGAAAGCCCGCAAACAGTTTGCTGAAGACAAGTAGACTAAGGACATGGAGTACTGGAACCATGTCCTGTGGTCTGATGAGACCAAGATAAACCTATTTGGTTCAGATGGTGTCAAGCGTGTGTGGCGGCAACCATGTGAGGAGTACAAAGACAAGTGTGTCTTGCCTACAGTCAAGCATGGTGGTGGGAGTGTCATGGTCTGGGGCTGCATGAGTGCTGCCGGCACTGGGGAGCTACAGTTCATTGAGGGAACAATGATTGCCAACATGTACTGTGACATACTGAAGCAGAGCATGATCCCTATCCTTCGGAAACTGGGCCGCAGGGCAATATTCCAACATGATAACGACCCCAAACACACCTCAAAGACGACCACTGCCTTGCTAAAGAAGCTGAGGGTAAAGGTGATGGACTGGCCAAGCCTGTCTCCAGACCTAAACCCTATTGAACATCTGTGGGACATCCTCAAATGGAAGGTGGAGGAGCGCAAGGTCTCTAATATCCACCAGCTCCACAATGTCATCATGGAGGAGTGGAAGAGGACTCCAGTGGCAACCTGTGAAGCTCTGGTGAACTCCATGTCCAAGAGGGTTAAGGCAGTGCTGGAAAAGAATGGTAGCCACACACAATATTGGCGCTTTGGGTCCAATTTGGACATTTTCACTTAGGGGTGTACTCACTTTTGTTGCCTGCAGCTTAGACATTAATGGCTGTGTGTTGAGTTATTTTGAGGGGACAGCAAATTTACACTATTATACAAGCTGTACATTCACTACTTTACATTGTAACAAAGTGTCATTTCTTCAGTGTTGTCACATGAAAAGATATAATAAAATATTTACAAAAATGTGAGGGGTGTACTAACTTTTCTGAGATATTGTATCTATGAGTTTTAATAATTAGGTGTCAGTTAAAACTCACTCACTCTATTTGGAATTTTAGCATTGTCCCACAGAATTACTACAAAGAAGAGCAGGCCGTTTGCTGTAGTTTTGCCGCCTATCAGTGCTTACACAGGGTTTAGACCCATGCCTCCAACAGTGAAAAGGAGCAACAGGTGAATGCAATGAAGATGAGAATTATCTGAGGGTTGAGTGAGCTTTCAAAATAAACCTTTCCTTTGCCCAGAAAGTGCAAAGTGTCAGAGTCCGTTAAATTAGAACCCAGAGCGTTTCAGGTGATTGTAGCCGTATTAGTGTACTTGCAACAAGAACAATTGAGTACTGTCTGTGATATTTTTTTAATTTGCGCTAACATCCAAGTTATCCAATAGTGTTTAATTTTTTTTTTCCCTTGCCAAATAGTGGGCATACCTACCAATAAATTAATACCAAAGAAAACGACCTTAAAAAAGGTAAAGCAAAGCCCCAGTGAAACAACAACCATTTTATACCTCCCTTTCATGACCCCTTCATGACTGCTACAGGGGCAGTTCATTACCTTCCTGGATCAATCACTATAATAACTATGGCTAGAGATGTAACTGTTTTCTGTGAAAAGAGGTCAATCCACATACTGCCAGTTGTGGTGGGACTAGAAAATTCAGGAAGCATGTTAGGACCTGTAGCTTTACAACAGCTGGAAAGTTGGAGGTATACTATAAAAGATCCTCGAGAGAACATCTGCTAAAAGTCTAGAAATTGAAAGCTGCTGAATGAGTCATCTATTGATCAGAGTGAGTAATTTTTCAAAGTCTAGCTAAGTTTCAAGGGTATTGTAATCGAGCTTTAACACCTAGCTTCTTTTAATAATTTATAAGCACTATTAAGCAATATTAAAGGGAATCCTAAGTGAATTGTGCTGAACATTTTAAGTCTTTTTGTGGCGTAAAAAGTAACCAAGAATATTAGCATGTCACAACCTTCTAGCACCATATAACTAACATACCTGTCTGCTGTTTGCTTTTGCACTCTGTCTTATTATACAATACAGGTCACGGACCTCATCAGGTTCTATAGCTCTCCTCCAGCTGTGTTCCGATTACTTCATAAAACTACTATATGTCCACATTAGTATGTGCTGCGTTGTGGCTAGTGCATGGAACCACAGCAAGCAGGGGTGTTATAGGGGCTATGGACCACAGCCAATATCTGTATTGTCCCAATATTTATAGTTAAAAGTGTTTTGAGTAGAACAACTTGAATCCTTCTACATGCTCAGAACGTTCTTGGCATGACAGGATATTTCAGCTGATGAATGTACTTGAGGGGCATATGACGTGTGAGGACAGCAATAGTGTGGGGAAATATAAGGTTATAAAGTGCTAAATATAAAGTAGCTAAACTTATCTTTGATGTTGATTGTAACAGAAAAGAGTTTTTCTCTAAGGTAAGATATTTCATTGGGAGAATTATTACTGAGCCCTTTCTCCTGTCAGCTAGCAAGCTCTATTTTAGGGCCTGTTCGCATATTTGCATTTTTTAATAATTTATGTAATTATTTAGCTATGCTACAATATGAAACAGCACAAACATGCACATGTACAGAAGGGAACAAGGTTGCAGAAAACATACAAAGTTAACCTGGATAATGGATACAATTGAGTTGGTGCCATCAATCTTCATATTATTAATATAAATTTCAGATCAGGTGGAAGAACTGAAAATAAAATATTGCAGGAAGAAACATCTCCTCACACTTCTAATAGATATATACCTTTGGCCCAAAGAAAAGAAAGTCATGAGACTTGGAAGGGAGGGCTTGGCCCTGTAGGGTCTGGCCACAAGGTCGCAATGCAGACTGTTTTACCCAGATTGAGAGATAAGCTTAGTGGATCCAAGTGGCCTATGTACCACAAAATTTGTCACACTGATCGTTATAAGTGACCACCCACTGTTTGAGACCCTTTGGATTCATGTGGCCTTAGTTGGAATAGTGGGCTTCCCCCAATGTAGTGTAATCAATATTGTGGCTGCTTTGAGGAAAGGTGGTAATGATCTAGCATTATAGGGGTTGATTTATTAAAGGCAAATAGGCTGTTGACTTTGCAAGGGAATTTGATTAGTTAACTTAGGCAAAGTTTCACTTTACAAACAATACCGAATCACATGCCAGGGAGAGAGAACATTTTGTGTGCACATAATTTAGTGATGGAAGTCAGTAGAGCTTCGGTACTCTCATTAACTAAGCTCTGGGGAAAATTCCCGTTTGATAGTCATTGGAGGCAAATGAAAAAGGAAAGGGGTGAGGACTTATGGGAAGTTCCCATTCAGGATGGCTTTGATTTGCATTTTAATGTCTTGCCAAAAAGTACAATGTACTGGACAGGCTCACCACACATACAACAAAGTTCATTCCACATCCTTTTCCGACACATTGAGAACACTGTTGGTTATATCCTAGCCAGCTAGTAAGGAGGGCACTCTGTACCATTGGGTGAAGAGTTTATAACTGGTTTCCTAGATCTTAGTGTTGATTGAGGTAGTATGGGTAAATTTTAATATTTGTAAGAGTTGGGCATCTGTCAAAGTTTCCATTTCCATTCTTTAACATGTCTGCATTTTTAATTTGTAGTGGTATGTTTTTGATGGTTAGAGGCTAGAGCTGGTCAGGTAAACTAAAATCAAATGACTTACTTCTTCCAACAAATCTAAGAATTTTGATATCTATCCATCATGAGTCTCAGCATCTATCATTTGATTACAGAAGGTCAGGCAAGTCCTGTTGAGGATTAAAGCCATTTGACACTTTTTGTTGTAAATGAAGACCCCCTTCAGCATTAGCTAGAATTGACTTTTTTACAAGGCAAACTCCAGCAGTTCTAAGGTGTCTACTTTTTATTCTCATTAGCCATGCTTGCATTTAGTAGCAGGGCAGCTAGTAAACCTGTGAAACAACTGCTAAGGTGAAAAAGAGTTTTTACATAAGTGTTTTGTTACTGGCATACTTCACGTAGTCCTGGCGTCTAAGGAATATTTTAAAACTTGTCACTACTGAATTTTACTGACTCACAAAAGAATAGATTTAACTGCGACACTGCATTGGATTTACAGCTTAGAAAAAAACTTTCATAAAACAGTTTGAATAGACTTCTGTATTCTGCTCTCCCTTTAGCGGTATTGAGACTGCTTAACAAGCTGAATCCTCTTTTATGGGATCAGCCATATCCATTCATAATTTAGGGGTTTCATTTAGATGGGTTCCCATATTTTAACTTCTTTTGTAGGCTTCCTTAGATACAAGGATGTGTTGCTGCTATATAGCATACAGTTCTTAGGTAACATACGAAATCCTCCCAGTCTTTTGTTTGTTACCAAGGAGACATCTCAGTGTTTGACACTGCGATTACACACTTGAAGTCCTCTACTCCAGCAGAAATCAGTGCTTTAGAGTCCCTATTTCATTACCAATTTAAAATAAATTCAGAGCTTTTGAATAAAATAAAGTTGTAAGTATTGGAGGGCCCACAAGGGTGACCTCTAGGCATTAATGCATAGTTTGGTTTCCAGGAGTTGTCTATAAAGTTGTCAGTTAAACATCACAAACAGATTGTTGTGCTTTATCTTAAAGTCTAATACAAATATTAAAGGGAATTTATCAGAAGTGCTGATTACTTGCAGTATTTATTGCTAATATTTATATAACACTGACATATACTTTTATGGGGAGCACATATGTCACCACTCACTGTTGTGCTGATTGGTGTGTTACAAACATTGAACCTTCATGGCAACAAAATCCTGCACCTCCCAGACGAAATGCTAATTCAAAGGCACAGAGCCTGAGCCTGTTCAGTCTCTCTGTGAGTGCCACAATGACCCCCCTATACCTGATATAGGCTATATTATTGAGAGTTACTCTTGCTATTGGAGGTTACCTTACAGTTACCTTGTATAAATGTCCTTTAAAATGATTGTCCACTCACTTGCTTCTCATAAAGTTCTTTGTCAATCCATGACTATCTCTTCCTGTTAAATCACATATATTCTTAATTCTTATGCTGCAATATCCATAATGAAAATCAGGAAACTGGTCACCAAATGCCATATAGTGGACAAGAAATAAAAATATTAATCTTAAAATATTAACTTTTTAACTATTAATGGGTTTGCAGTGGAGGGATCATTACATTTTCTCCCTTTTATACTCAGCAGGCATTTTCAGAATTTGTTGTGTGGGGTTTAGAGATCAGATTTTCCCAGTTGCAAACCAAGCATTTTCCCATTATTACAATTTGCATTAATCTGAATATTTTATAAATGTCTTAAGGGACACTAATTATGCTTTCAAAGACAGATGTTTAATAAGCCTTATTTATTGCAGACTGAAAGCTTGTGCTGCATATATATATATTTATATTTATTTATATAAAGTTTAGGCTACTCATATAGATGAAATGGTCATGGTCATTTCAGTCCAGGCAGTGTAACTAAATATGTGGAACCTACAGAGAGGAAACCAGACTGAAACCTAAGTGAAAAAATACACTTTATTTTAAAACATAAGAACATGAGTGACATTAAACATAAATACAGAAACCTATACACAGCACATGCGACGAGTGGAAACTCATTATATACCCAACTATGCACAGAAATCAGAATCAGGTATATTGAAATTGGGCAGATGTAAAAAGTAACAGAGCACAAGACAGGTAAAGACAGGGGCCAGAATGGGTAGCAGGTTTAGCATGTGCTGGCACATAGGCAAAATACTGAGGCACTTTGTGACTCCTGAGGTGTGAATAAATATCCTTCCAGCAGCCACCATAAGTTGGTGAATAATTGCTGAATAATTGCTGGGACCTGCTTACTGCTGGGAGACATGCACCAGTGGATACTGGAGATACTCTGTTCAAGTCCAGGAACCACAGTGACACCAGTTCTAGTTTTTGACAGAGGGTCAGATGAGGAAGTGATCTTATGTCTGTAGGCTCCCCAAATCATGTAGACTCCCCTAGACTGACAGATTTTGAAAAAAATTGGCAAATGGATTGCCTGGCCTTTTTTTAAATAGAGGTTCTATTATTAAGAGCTAATTCTTAAAACAAACTAAACCCATCTATCCTTTACTGCCAAAGAAGCTGCCATCTTAGCCCGTTTGATCTGCAGTTGCCATAGTGGTGCACATGTAATCAGCCATGACACCTGCCATTTGATGCCATTTGATCTCAACCAAACCAACAGTTTGGTTGAGAGCTAACCTAACACTAGTGCCTTTAACAGTTAGCATTCAAGGCACTTCTTAAATTTGAGGGCTTTGCTTGGCTTTAAAGAGGAGGTCCGCCGCCCACCGCAGCCCCTTTAAAAATTAAAAGTCAACAGCTACACATACAGTAGCTGCTGACTTCTAAGTTTAGGACACTTACTTGTCCTGGAGTCCAGCGATATTGGCATCACCCACCGATCTTTGGATCTGTGGACGAGTGCTGCCGCCACCATCGAAGGTGGGTGTGTAGCCGGTCGGCTTCACGGCCGGGTCCCTACTGTGCATGCATGAACCGCTGCTGCACTCTCTAATTGGCGGTGGCGGAGGAGGAGGAGGAGGAGGGAGGAGGACGGAGCCCAGCTGCTGATGGCCACAGCCATCGGCCCGAACTCCCGGATGTGTGGAAAAGGACACTTGTCCTCTTCCCCCTCCCCCCCGAGAGGTGCCAAATGTGACACCGGGGGGGGGGGGGATCCAACCAGGGGAAGTTCCACTTTTGGGTGGAACTCTGCTTTAAGTGCAATAACTGCAACCATCTTGTGCTGGTATCATCCCAGGCTGTAGCTGTCTGCACAGTGTAAAGATATAAATTCAGCATCACAGAATGATTGTGTGTGATCACATCTTTTGACTGTTGTATCATGTCATGGCTAGCCTGCTCAGACTGATAGTCATTAGATCTTTCAATTAAAATTGTGTGGGTATTTTGTTTATCTCTTATTAGCGTGAAATTGCATTGGCAGAGGTTTAGAGAAAGTAACAGTGCAGTTATTTCAAGTAATTTTAGGGACTTTGTGTGAGTAAATCTTATGGCCTTTCATCTTATTTTCCCACAATAGTGCTAGTGCATTTCATGCTTGACATGCTCCGTTTAGTATTCATGCCCAGGTGAGGACTCCTAGGTAAGCATCACAAAAGCAATTACCATACATCCCTTTCTATAGCCTGGAGGATGGGAAACACAGATGTGAGCTTCCCTTTGAAATCAGAGAGCTATAATAAGACAGGACTGACTGCTGATGCTTTGAGTTAATAGTGTAAAGAAAGGCGCTGACTCTATTTACAAGTCATCATCTGTTAAATGTACACTCAACATCTACTGTACGTTAATCACTGTGTAGTTATATTAGGTGTAAAAAATTTTAGAGGACAAAGCACAGCACTTCAGTTGACTTCATCTTTCAGGAAAATCTTCAGTTCCACAGCACAGAACAGGAAAAGTTGCAGTAGCCTAATTTTTCCTGGTTCAGACCCAGTTACTTTTGACATGCCGAGGAGGAGATGTGGTCACACACAGGAGCTAGTGTTTCTCACAATGCATCCCAGCAAGGAGGCTGAACATAGACGGGCAGGTATCTGTTGCAAAGTAGCGATAAAGTTAAAGGTCAAAAGGAAGACATTGCCTGACCTTGTCACTTGTGTATTGGCAGCACCCTGCTTTTTTTAGGCGATGGACTATGCAGTGCATATAGAGTATGCAGTCCTTCCTTCTCTATAGAGCAAGAAAGGATTAAGTCTTCTTGCACTGCAATTTTTTGACAAGTTGGAAACACTTTTGAAAAGGAAGTAAGGTACCGATGGCCTAATTATTAGAGGAGCTTGAACTGGGAGTATTACTAGGAATATTCAGGGCTGTCTTAGGGAAACAACATAAAAATGTACACTTTCTGATTTTAAAGATTTAAAAACTTTTGTGGTTTATCTGAAATTACATTTGGGATTATGTCATGTGGCATGGTGAATATAAACAATGCTTAATGGTGTTCTTCTGATACGTGTACTGTAAACTAAAATGTTCTCCCAAAGCATATCAATATTTAATCAGGATCTATCACAATTACATATTTAGACTGAAGAAAAGACATATGGTGATCTGGTAAAGATATGCCCCTTAAAAATTTAGGCTCCCAAATTTTCAGGGGTATGCCAGCTAAAACAGTATTATAGAATAATTCTATATTGTTCTGAAAATTCCAAAATTGAAGTATACCTTTTTTCTAGCATATTAATACTATTCTAACAAAGAATGAAGCAACATCACAACTCTAGGAACCTGTAGTGAGTTTATTAATCCAATATAGGGTGATGTTACTGTGCAAAGGGCCTTTATTAAAACAATTGCTTTATAAAGGTCCCTTTGAAACCAAACATTGGCTCATTGTGAGTTTATTACATTTATTTTAATGGGTATTTAAGTACTTCTAGAAGCTTTGTTTCCATTTTATTCCTAGCCACATCTCGGGACCCACGAAAATTAGCCTTGCATTAGGGCTTGCAAAAATGATATGCTCGGTGTATATTAGGTAGATAGTGCTTCTACGTTTTTTTTCTGAGGCATGGTTGAGTAGCTGACATGACAGTTATTGTCCCAGTTTATGTGCCATGAATTATTGTAGCACCTGATCAATCAAACGTGTCTTTGTGGGAGGACTGAAATGTTCACATTTTATAATTAGATATTCTATAGACACACATGAGCAGACTCCAAACAGAACAGAACATGATACCTTAATTATGAATTCCCAGTACAGAAGATAGGTCTAGTGTGCCCTGACCATGCACAGATCTATTAAATAAACTACTTCCCAGGTCGTAAACCACTATGGAAAACAGATGTCTGCATGTGTTATATCTACTTACACAGGTGTTTTTTCTCTTTTCCAAGCCAGTAATCTATTGAAAAAGTATATGTGGGAAGATTATAATTAAAAAACCTCCAAGCAGTGGCTTTGGGTTAGTGGTGTTTATAGAGACAGTGTCTGAAAAATAGTAAGTAGATTGCCCACCCATTACATGTCTTTTGTGAGCGTTTGAAGAGCAATATACAGTATATGCTTATCATTTGTCTAGAGATTTTAGGCTTAAATTATACTTTACATTCACTCCCCCTTTCCAATAAGATGCATTTGTAAACAAGTCAAGGTGGATGTTTGAAACATTTGGAAAAGTAAAATATCTTGTCACACCTAGCAAACAATCAAAATTATTTTTTTATTTTCATACCTGAACTGCCAAGATGATAGCTGGAAGCTGATTGGTTGCCATGAGCATCAAGACATTTTTTTCCATAAGCTGTTCATACACTAGTAGGTTTTCAAAAGAATATTCATGCCAAAATTCTTAGAACTATCAATCACTTGATGAACATCACTTAAAAACACTTAAAAATTGAATTTGCCTTTAACGGTTGATTTTGGAATAACATTTACTTTCCTGAATGAACTACATTCAATGTTAAAATGTATTTCTCCAATCAAGGTAAAAAAAGAATGGAAAAATATGAACTAAATTCTACTAGTGTACGACCAGATTTAGAGAATACTAATCAGTCCCTATAGTTATCTCTGCATGTCTACTGTAATACTATAGGCAATTTTCTTTTCTTTTGGATAGAGCAACGCCCTGTCATATATTTTTTTCACCATCTGTGTGCCATTGCAGAGATTTCCCTTCACTTCCTGTCCCATAGCCAAACAGGAAGCGAGAGGCAATCCCTGCAAATTAAGGAAATTCCTTGGGGACCCCAGGTCACCAGAACTAGTGTCCCCATTGAAAGATTTCCCTTTTATTACTTTTCTGGGGACAACCCTACATTTGTGATTTTCTTCCCTTTTAACCACTTCAGCCCCGGAAGGATTTCCAGCTTTAGGACCGGAGCCCTTTTTGCGATTCGGCGCTGCGTCGCTTTAACTGACAATTGCGCGGTCGTGTGACGTTGTACTGTGCTGGCGCGTTAACAGTCAATTTCGCTGCGTCGCGGCTTAGCGTTTTTCCCGAGGCCAGGATTTCGACCTTTAGGAAGGCCCCGACTTCACCAATTTTCCCTTCTTTTAGTGTTTACATCCCAACAGGGGTCTTTTCATTATTT
>BLSH010363518.1:551176-565979 GCA_018402905.1 Glandirana rugosa | reverse complement strand
TTTTACTAATAATGGTGGCGATCTGCGATTTTTTGAGGTACTGCAATATTTCAGCGGACATGTCTGACCATTTTGACACTTTTTTGGGACCATTGGCATTTATACAGCGATCAGTGCTATAAAAATGCACTGATTACTGTGTAAATGCCATTGGCAGTGAAGGGGTTAACCTGCAGGGGGCGCGCTAAGGGTTAACTATGTTCCCTGGGCGTGTTCTTACTGTATGGGGGCTTGCCTAGCTGGGGAAAGGAAGTGGTCACAGCCTTCACATAAAGGAAGGCTGTGATCACAGCCCTTCCCCCTCACACAGAGCGGAGGTCCGTGTTTACATACACGGACCTCCGCTCACTCGCTCCGGGGGGTCCATCGCGGGTAGCCGGCGGCAATCGAAGCCGCCGCACCCGCTCCCTGGCCCCCCTGGACACAGTGAGCGCGCGGGTGCGCCTCCGGCGGCGCACGCGTGCTCACTAAACTCGTTCCCGCAGCCGCCGTCGTATGACGGCGATTTGCGGGAACGAGCCACTTTGCCGCCGTCAGATGCCGATCGGCGGTCGGCTAGTGGTTAATGATAATGGTAAACAGGGCAAACAGAGAGAGTGAATCTATTTAAGATGGCACAGACACCAATAACACCTGACAAGCATTCTAATCCCTCTCCACTCTATCCAAAATGAAAAAAAAGTTTTGCGTTTAGTTATACTTTAATTATTAAACAATTAAGGGTAACGTTATATTATATTATCATTAGCAGAGAGGGAGATTATGTGTGGAAGAGCGTCAGAAGGGAGGTAAATATTGCAGTAATAGCTTTTTATTTTTATTTTCTAGAGCTGCTGGACTGCTGATTTTCAAAATATATTTATGAAGTGCAGCTGGAATTGTAATCATAGTCATTAAAAAAAGACACTGAGGCAAATTTAATAAGGCCCATTTCACATGAGCGGAGCCCGTTTTAAAGGGCTCCGCTGCTCAGCGGGGATCCATCTGTTTATCTCCGCTGAGCCGGCGGATGACAGGACAGTCTCTGCACAGTTTAGTTCATATTTTTTCCATTCTTTTTTGACCTTGATTGGAGAAATTCATTTTAACATTAATTTTAACAATGTTAAAATTAATTTCTCCAATCATGTTCATTTTAACATTGAATGTAGTTCATTCAGGAAAGTAAATGTTATTCAAAAATCAACCGTTAAAGGCAAATTCAATTTTTAAGTGTTTTCAAGTGATGTTCATCAAGTGATTGAGACTGCAGAGACTGCAGAGACTGACCTGTCACAGCTCCATTCTCCTCTATGGAGGACCGTCTGTCCGTGTTCATCCGATCCGCCAGGCGGATGGAAAATAGGGTTTCCATCCATCTGTTTTTGGCAGATCGGAGCAGATCGGGTGTCAGCGGACATGTCACCGTTGACATCCGTCGCTCCATAGAGGACAATGGAGCGTCCGTTCGGATCCGCCTGAAAAACTGACAGGCGGACCAGAACGATCCGTGCCTGTGAAAGAGCCCTAAAGGAGTTGAGAATGTTCACACAATAAATTGTGTTAACATTTACTTGAGTTATCCAATCATGTGGAGATGAAATAAGTAAACAAGCATGTGCTTTAAACATGATTGTATAATTTAAGTATTCACAAAATCTTTGTGTAACCATTATTAAAAGAGAAGTATGGGGTTTGGGTTTTTTGCAGATTTATACTTACCTAGCTGGATGCAGTATGGGTCCGATGCTGCATCTGTCCCCCGCCATCTATAACACTGAGAACCGAGTAATCTAACACCACAGATCACTTGGTTTTCCCTGAGCAGAGAACTGGTGATTGTCAGTCACCACTCTCTGCTCTGCCCCCTCCTCGCTTACTGGAGCGTTGGGCTGTGGAGGGGGCATGAGTGGCAGGCTCAGTCTCTTAGCGGCTCGCTGAGAGGCTGAGCCGGATGCTGGTCCAGGCATGTGGGCGGATCCCGACCATATGGTCACAATCTTGCTCGAGTCTGGACCAGCTCTGTGATAGCAGCGGACTTCAGCTCACTGTCTGCTGAAAACAGGTCACAGGAGTGCAAAATGAACTGCACTCCTGTGATCCACAGTAGAAGTACAGCCAAACAAGCTTTGGCTGTACTTCTCCTTTAAATCTTTTAGTAAATCAGCTTCAGTATGTTACTAACATGTTATAGGGAAACAAAAAAGTGCTTCAGTGATGGAATACTTAATTTAAAGGTCCTTCCTGGAAAAAGTGCAATATATGGGATTTCTTAAGTCTTCTAATGTGTGTACTGTGTGTTGGTTCTGGAATGTATAAAAAGTCTTACAGAGGAACATACATTTTTTTTTTCTAGAATGTTTCTGTTATTTTCATAGGAAAAATGGACAGTGGTACACAAACATATGAAAAATTGTCTTCTTTATTGGTCCATAAAATCAATTGCACAGGAGAAGAACAGAGATTCCTAACGTGTTTCAGGCACACAGACGCTTAGTCATGATGGTGTTCCGCTATCTATTTTTTCTATAACAGTGAAGGCCAGTGACATGCTGTGTGAGCAGCTGACTGAGGCGGGCAAGCATGTACTGACCTGGAGTGACATCATCATTTTATCTTAATCTGTTCTAAACAAAAATGTTGACAAAGGAGGCTATCTATTTTTATGGTTATATATTAATTCTATAGTATAGCCTGTGAGCTTTGTTATATACATACCTGTATATACACTCAGTGAAAAAGTTGGAAAGGAACACTGTTGACTTTCTTTAATCAACAACTACAGTAGTGATGTGCAGCAATACATAACCACCAACCAGAATTTGTTCACCATCACTAAAAATTTAAATTAAGGTTGATACTGTTGTATTTATTCAAAACATTATTAATATTCATTTCACATAAAAATCCAAGGCAGGGTCCTGTTAATGTAAGTTTTTGAATCTATTCCTCAACAATGTTGTGCTTATATTTGTATATGCAGAGTCTATAAGAAGGAATGGAAGAAAAAAATTAAGTGATTGAGCAGTAAATTGATGCATTATTGGTTGATTAATAACATTATCAATGAGAACATCTACTTAAACCTCTGTATAAAGGCAAAATAATAAACAACACTAATTTCTGAACCATAAATCTTGGGTGCAACAGACATGTCTCACTGTCATTTGATAATGTTGTCTGCTTTGCTCCATTGTCCTTGTCTGTCATGTTCATTCATAGTAAAATGTTGTGTTATTAACTACATGAACTAAATTTATAGTTCATTGTCAATATTACAATCATGTACAATGAATTATTAACATATTTACAAGCTAAAGTCAATATCTGTTTTTCATCAGGCCCAGTGGACATCCTGCTTGAAAGATTGGGTTTAAACCAAACGTCTGGTGAAGGTTTTAACATAGAAGTTTTGCCCTTATTACCGAGTTCTTCAGAGGAGGACAGTGACTGTGACAACTCCACTGCTGTTCCGACTTCCCCATCTTTAAAATTTATTAATGGGAAACAAGAAATTACTCCAGATCCCAAAGATTCAAAAGCAGAAGAGGTTAAAGGGGAACTAATTGAAAGTGTTACACCATCAGTGAATGCATCAGTCACTCAGTTGAGTGAAACTCCTGAACAAGATGTACAGTCAACAGATAAACCAGACCTTGCTTCTGCTGAATCAGAAGAACCTGAATCAAGTGGAGATACTGAGATAA
Organism: Glandirana rugosa; assembly: GCA_018402905.1. Taxonomy (NCBI): domain Eukaryota; kingdom Metazoa; phylum Chordata; class Amphibia; order Anura; family Ranidae; genus Glandirana; species Glandirana rugosa. The sequence goes on along the minus strand of BLSH010363518.1, from coordinate 562,293 downwards.
CAATTAAGGACCTGCCAACAACACAAGCATCTTTAGTGACTCAACAGCCAACCATGTCTTATTCCAGTGCTGCTGAAGCAAAAAAAGACATTCCTTTGTTCACAATAGAATCTTCTGACGATGTAAACTCTGATATTACGGTAATTAGCAGTGCTGAGCCAACCACAAAATATGTTGAGGTCTCTCAAGCAGGTGCACTGACAGATTCTGCTGAATTAAGCCAAGTCGTAGTGGAAACAGCTACACATGATGCAAGCGGAAGAATAGTTTTACCAACCACGGGTTCTTTTAAGCTTGTAGATACATCAACTGCATTTTATATTCAGGAAGGTTCTGGTGAGCCAGAAATAGGGCCCATTGCTAACATAACATCTACAGTATATGTGTTTCAAGAAAGCAAAGTACCTTCAACACTGGCAACAGTGGAACATGGAGCTATTGTGTCTACAGAGTCTCCTCACATGGAAGGAATACCTTCTCCATCTAGTCCATCAGTCCCTGAGACAAAGGATATGGAAAGCACTACTATTTTTATTGAAGATGACGATAGCTTATACACCAAAGCACCAGAAAAATCAGAACAAGATGAAGTACAAAGCTCAGCTGTAGATGACTTTGGTGAAATTCTTTCTACTCCCAAGGTATTTTCTACAGAAGCAACTGAAATAGTAACAACATCTTCACAATTGGATGAATTAAGTTCCAGAGTAGAATCAATGCCTGGAGTTTCAACAGAGAGTTTGAGCTCTGTATCTGTTCAGGTGGTGGAAGAAAGTTCGGGCCTGGAAGATGTCACTGAATATATAACAAGCACACCATCTAAAGAAGAAGTCAAAGAGATCCAAACAGAATCAATTGAGGCTGTTGTTACTGAACAGAAGCTTGCTGCCACAATAAAATCAATAACTGCAACTGAACCAACTGATGTCTTTAGTGAAAAGACTGCCTCAGAAGCTCCAACCCAAAAAACTACAGCAATTGATCAGATTTTTGTTGATCGGGGTTCAGGTGATCTTGAGGATACTTTCACTGATTTGTTTGTTACAACCCACATTCCACCATTGCATATTAGTACTGAATTACCTGACAAAGAAACAAAAGAGAAAGAATATAAGAGTGAGCCAAGCATTTCAACAACAGTCTCATCACCAGTTTCTATTTCTTCTGAATATACTTCACAATTGCCAACTGAAAAAGACAAGACATACTTGTTATTGGGGTCAGGTGATGGGGAAGAGACTTCAGAAGGTCCAGAAGATAAAGAAATGTTTAGTACATCTGCAGATAAACTAACCTCTCACTTCTCAGAAACCGTACGCCCCAGAGTCATAAAAAAACCTTTTTCTGTATCTACCTCTGAAATAGGCACTTTATTACCTACCTTAGATGCAGGTTCTGGATATGAGCCAGAAGTTACTACCGAGCCATCTGAAAGTGAGTCATCTTTGTATGTAACCTCAGCCGAAGTTTCTGCAAAAGACACAAAAACACCCTTACTTGAAAAAATTTTCAGCACTAGCGAGCCTAGATCATTTTTTGAAAGTGATACAAGCACATCTAAGCTTCTTCTTCAGTTTCAAACTGATGCATCAAAAGCAGACGAAGAGCTTACTATTCCTCCACTGCCAGTATCCACTGTAGGTGTGAAAGATGAAGTTAGAAAGGCCACATCAAGTCCAGGGATTTTAGATACCTACAGAGCATTTATTAGCACTGCTTTACCATCTCTAGAGCAAGGTTCAGGTGAGGAAGGTGAAGCATCTACATTGTCAGATGTGAGCAGTCCAGAATCCCCTACTGCCCAAGAATCTATATATATTACTACAATTTTGCCAGCTTTAGAAATAACAGACAGTGTAGAGGAAATAAAAACTGTAGAAACTGATGTGGGAAGCTTTCCTCAGGAAAGTACAGGTGAACCTGAGATATTTAGACCTGAACTTTTGGATACAAAGGAAGCACCAGCACCTCTCCTGAGCACAAAGGAACCAGTAACAAAAGTTACTTCTCAAGATACAGCTGTCAATGACACATACTTTACAGAACAAGGCTCAGGTGATGAGGTTGGGTTGTTTACAACTTCTTCCATGGATGTGAAACCCACCAGAGTTGTTAGCACAATATCACCAGCTGAAGGTTTGGTATTGAGCATTAAAACAGAAGCCATTAAGGAAGAACTGAAAACCAGCACAATTCTCCCATTTATAGAACAAGGCTCAGGAGATCAGGAAGATATCTTTACACCTTCCCCTGAAAAAGTGGTGGTAGCATCAGAGGTGTACATTACAACCATTTCTTCAGTTAAGGAACCTCAAGACAGTGTGGTGACACAGACTAGTGCGCTACATCTGAAAGAAGAAATCAGCACCTCATCATCAATTGTTGATAACGGCTCTGGAGGTCAGGAAGACATAGAACCTTTGTTCACCACTCCAGTTCTTAGAACTGAAGTGAAAGAAAGTGAGGAAACAGCCAGTTTACCAGCTACAGAATTCTCAAAAGTGGTACCAACAGAAGCTGCTGATGTAGAGGTTGAAACAGATGACTTTTCCACGGATCAACCTGCCATCATCTTGGAGACCAGCAGTGATACTTCACCTCAAAAACTCACTGTTGGTGAATCATTGTTTATAGAAGGGAGCTCAGGAGATTTAGTCACCATTTCTACTGTATCCCTACCAATTATCAAATCTGAAGAAAGCACAGCACAAAAGGAAGCTTCAACAGAAGAAATAGAAGCTACAGATGCTCCGACAGTACAAAAAACAACTATCTCTGATTTGCCATTGACTGATCAAGGTTGTGGGGAGGAAGACAAACCATACACCGAGCCTTCCATCACAATTCCTATTTCAGCACAGCACAAAGAGCAGATTAGTACCATCCTGCCGTCCACAGAAAAAACAGAGACAGCTAGTGAGCTTGAAAGTTTAACTCCAATACCTGTAACACTGCAATCTGAAGTGAGTTTCATCTTTAGTACATCTCAGCTATTGACAGATAAAACAAAACCTTTCAGTGAAGAAGTGTTGCAAACAAAGGTGGTAACAGATTCCCCTATAAGTGTTGAAGATGAAGGTGACTACATCATTGGTACCGGTAAAACACCTGGTTTTGAAGTAATTGAAGAAAGCACAATCAGCAGCACCTGGGTACAACCTAATGATACCATAAGTGAAGTTGTTAGTTCTACATCCATTTCTACAGAATTTTTCCTGGATGACAAATCAAAGATGGGAGCTTCAGAGGAGCCAAAATCATTAACCTCAGAGGAAAGGCTGGAAATAAAGTCAACTCTCGCTACACCTCAGGAAGAAGTTATGACTACAGAAAAATCATCAGAGGATGGATCTGGAGATATATTTGCTGGCATTGCCACTACAAGTGTAATAGAAGCGCACCCTACCGGGCCTGCTAGGGAAGGAGATAGTGCTGAACTTTTGACAGATGCACAAGCTACAGAAAGACCCCAGACCAGTGTAGATTCTATATCCTCAACTCAAGTGTCTGATATCTTACTAGAACATCAAGAGGTTTTCACTGAAGCCAGAAAGACAGGTGTTGAAGAAGAAGACAGCAGCTCTCTCACTGTTTCTACAAGTACTTCTCAAGTTACAGATACCTATAAATCCATACAACCTTCTTTTGAGCCAGAGGTAGATTCATTTTCAGGACAAAGTTCTGGAGAAGGTACTATTCCTGATGAACCCTTTATTACTACAGTACCTCCTTTGTTTCCAGTTCAAACAGATGCTGAGTTTCACACAGAAGCTCCAAAGACACAAAAACCTTTGCTTCTAACTGCCTTTTCCACTCCTCAAAGTGCAGTTTTCTTAGAAGCAACTTCTAAAAGCTTTGAGGCTGAAACATTTGTAGATATAACAGCAGATGTTTTTGCCAAAGTATCTGGAACTGCTGCAACTGAATACCATTCAGATATACCACCTGGAGTAACATCTGTAGTTCCTCTTGAGGCTAAAGAAACTGCTACAGTTACATTGAAAGACATTTTTTCAACACCTTTCAGTAAAATAGTTGATGGTTCAGGAGAGGGATCTGGATTGGAAATATTTTCTGATACAGCCAAATCATCTCAACAGCCACAATCAGAAGAAGATATTTTGCCAGTCAGTAAACCCAGTGTTACTATATCTACAGTGGAAGATACAACGGAAAAAATAACTGTTGACCAGTCCACAAAAACAGTGCCTCTAATTGATATTAAGGATTTAAGCGATCCAGTGACCACTTATTTAGCAGGCACTGAACTGCCTGAATCAGTAGGCACAACAGAAGCAACTAAAATGTTAGTAAAAGATGAGCTCAGTGTAGGCCAGGAAGTAACAGAACCAGAGCTGTACCTTACATCAACTGTTATTGTTGATGTGAAAGACAAAGATCAATTTACTGAAGTTATTCTCCCTGCTGAGGACTCCAAAAAAGATCTTCTGCCAACAGATTCTATTCATTTGGATACTGCTACGTCACAACAAAAGCTTGTTACAGAACAGCCTGACTTCCTATCATTATCAACTTCTCTTCCAAAAGACTCCACAGAGATACCTGTAGCTGAGATATTTAGTACAAAATTGTCACCTGAAGATACAGGTATCATTGTTGGCACATCAGCTCAGCCACCAAGATTTGTAACAGAAGGTACAGAAGAAATTGCGTATTCCCCTGCAGATGTGATAAGTCCAAGTTATGAGGATAGGACATCTTTAATACTCGAACAAACAGAGCAAGAAGGTGCCGTGGAGAGCACAGAAGAACCTAGGGCTCCTGTAACTGTTATTCTGGTCAATGGTGCATCTGACTATACAGGAAAAATAATTCCAAGTACTTTACCTTCTGCTGGCTCTGAGTCTTATCATGTTTCAGGACAGGAAGCTAGTGCTGACATTACTGCTACCTACAAACCAACAGGCACTGAGCCATCTGATGCAACAGACAGCCCACCGGAACACTCTGATACAGAGATATCTGATTCCTCCACTCCACAGCCTGCTGCTGGAGAAGTTTCAGTCACCTCTGACGTCTTTGGACCCACGCATGATCCAGACACTGAGACAGACCCTGATGACACTAGTACACAGGCACCTGCGCTGCTTATTCCTCCTGATGAAATACCTGTTGAAACAGATGCTTCAATTGCTCCCGAGACAGAAACACCACCTTCAACAGCTGCTGAGCCAGATGAAGAGAATTCTGAAACTCAACCTGTTGTAATTATACAAGAGGCTTCAACTGCTCCCTCACATGCTGCTGAGCTGACAACAGAGAGTGAAGAAGAAAAGTATGCAAGGGGCATAACACCACTACCAGAGCTTGATATCCAGATCTCCACTAGTAATAACGTTGATGGAACTGAGCTGCAAATAACAAGTAAGGCACAATAATGCGATTTACCTTATAGCCATCATTACTATATATACAGTATATATATATATATATATATATATATATATATATATATATATGTGTGTGTGTGTGTGTGTGTATGTATACATACAGTATATGTTCATCATTCATATACCATATTTATGTGTCTTTAATTTAGTATTTTCAACCTTGGTATAACCTATTATGCTATTATATTTAAAGTAGGCAATGACTTATACTGTTCAACCTCATTGTTTATTGAGCACTACTAATTACATGTAACAATTGATGTTATTCATTTCTGCTCATGAAACCATATGTATGTGCATTCGCAATGTTATATCTCAAGTCATTATGAGCTTTCTTGGGCACAAACACACATTGGACACATCCGTAAACTACATTTCAGACTTTTCTCAAAAGACTGACCAAGTCCTGGTTTCACAAACATATTATTAGTGGGACCATTGCACATTTTATTAGTGGGGTCGTTGCACATGTCCACATCCTTCTGCATTATTGTCTTCAACATATGCTGTACAAAAATTGCTAGTATTAAATGTTGCAATATACATTGGTGGGAAGGGGTAATTCTTATAATTATTGATGCACAATTTGGTACCATTTTCTTGTAAAGAGGCTCATTACTTTCTAGGCTCCCCTAGGCTTTGTTTAATCTAAAATTTAAAAGCTTTCATCTCTACAGACGTTTTTGCTGCACTTGGCCACCAGAATATAATAGAGCAATAACATAATGTGAGAAATGGTTTCCACATAGGTTTCTAAAAGCATTTATATTTTTGGCATAGGGAAAAATAGCTATTGGTATGCTTTTTATTTATTGTTTAGATGAATGATTTTGTTGTATGGATCAGGTAAGCTGCAACTGTTCCCCCATATTTTGGCCTATTTTTGAGGAATGTTTCCTTGCTTTGTTTTATTTCAGCTCAAGACCCATGTAAGGTGAATCCATGCCAACAGGGTGGAACATGTTATGGTCGTGGAACTTCTTCATATGTGTGCACTTGTATGCCTGGTTTCAGTGGAGAACTCTGTGAAATTGGTATGTTGTAGGGCACTTATTGGCCCATTTAATAAGACACTGCAGGTAAAGAAATAAGTTGTTCAATGTGGAGTAACCTAAGGCAATCAAACAGATTTAGTTTCCTGCATATAGTTTGGTTAAAAAGTATTGTAATTCAAGTTTCATATTAAGAGAATTATGGTGGTCATAAATTACAGCTCTACAATATTAAATTATTTACTCTACCTTCTTGAATAATCCTAATATACTTAGTTCTTGACTCTGAAATTATGCATAAGATTATTTAGGCTGTCTTCCTTATCTGAACTCTTGTTTTATGCAGATATTGATGAATGTCAGTCCAATCCATGCCGCAATGGAGCCGCGTGTGTTGATGGCGTAAACTCATTTATGTGCCTTTGCCTTCCTAGCTACAGTGGAGCACTTTGTGAACAAGGTAAGTGACAAATTAATGAAATGCTTATTATAGTAAAATAATCTTGTCACAAATCTGGGCAAAAGTTTCCTTCAGAGATTAGTAGATACAGCTAAACTTGCATGATCAACTTTTTCTGTAAAACATTTATTTATTACAGCAGTGAGTGAAAGATGAGCCAAATCAGACACCACCTCCCAAACTATTTAGTCCAAAATACAACAAATATACAAATGGGACTTTAAAGGTGCCACAATGAAAGCCTACAAAATGTTAACCATGAAAACATGTTTTTATTGTACAGAACAATAAAAACTTTAAAACAGTGATGATGGAGACTGAGCAATAATATACTTAATTGTGAGCAGACTCCAGGTGCTATTGGAAAGTTTTCCTCTCAATCGTAGACAAATTCAAAGTACCATTAGCAGTTTTTACTTTTATCCATTGATGGTTTCGACATGTTTCGCTCCTTGCTTCATCAGGAAACCACAATGTTTAATAGAAACACCTGTCTGCACATGACTCAACACACCTCAGGGAATCCGTGGACCCCCATGGGAGAGAGACTCCCCACGGGCACCCCAAACCAACCAAGAGGGACAAGCCACAAGTGGACCGCAGGAGGAGGGATGGAAGTGTATTGTATTAAAACTAGTTATGAAAAAAGTCACCACAAGGGAACACTTAATTACCAGCCACTGAATAAACAAAAGAGATATTCATGTAAACTGCAAGCCTATTGAGTAATGGCATCCACAGGGCTGAAGGACTGTGATCCACTTGTGGCTCCTGTCACTTGGTTGGTTTGGGGGTCCACGGGTTTCCAGGGCTGTGTTGAGGCATGTGCAGACAGGTGTTTCTACTACACATTGTGGTTTCCTGATGAAGCAATGAGTGAAAGAGGTTGAAACCATCAATGGAAAAAAAAACTGCTAACAGCTTTGAATTTGTCTATAATCGAGAATGAAACTTTCCAATGGCACCTGGAGTCTGCTGACAAATAGGTGTATTACTGCTCAGTTTCCATCATCACTGTTTTAACTTTTGTATTGGTCTGTACAATAAAAACATGTTTTTATGGTTAAAATTGTATATGCTTTTATTATGGCACCTTTAACGTCCAATTTGTATATGATTTTTTTTTTTTTTGTAATAGCCAAACTTGACTCTCCCTCTTCTGCCTCCTTTTTGATCAGTGACCTGGAAAGTGTATGTGTGCCACTCAAGCTCGGTAGAGAGGGGGTATGTGAACAGTGCATCCGCAGCTGCTGTTAGAGTGCTGACAGGGGATGAAGCCCATCCTGGCTCTGGCAAGGGTTCAAGAAAAAAAGGGGTAGCCCCTGGAAGTTGCACATCTAAGAGGTGAATGGAGTGGCAACCTCAACCTGAACTCCAACCAGGTTTCACTCCGCTCCCTGGAGCTTAGACATGGGAGGCTGCCTATTGCATTAGTTGACCAATAAGGAGTTTTGGAATATGATACCAAGTACCAAGCTTCACTCTTTACAGGAAACATTGGCTTATCCATATGTTTTTAGCTGTCTATATTTATGGACCTTTTGATCATTTTAACATGTGGCTTGCAGTAAATGTTGTTCCTTTTGATGTGTTTTTTCATCAGATTATCCATTTTAATTGCTTAGGTTACATTAAACAAGAGGGTAAAAAACAACCCTTGTTTAGTAAAGTAAAAATAACTGACAGCTTGTGTATACCCTGCAGCTGTGGACTGCATTCATCATATGCTGTTGAGCCTCACTGGTTGTAAAGGCAACAGAAACTGCTGAAAACTGCTAATTAAATATAGGAGAACAGATGTGTTATTATAGTATTTTTTCTATTCTCAATTATAAGTCAGCATTTTTATTATACTTTATGCAGAGAAAGTCAAACAACAACAAAGGTGCCAGCCAACAGGACCTTCATACAATAGTGAGATCATTAGACCCTCATTGGTGTGGTGATGGTGGGATTTTAAGTTGTAAAACCTTTTAGATGACTGTATATAATTGTTCCATACTTCACATGCTATCTTTGCTTATCATGGTGATTTGCTTCTTGGGAAAAAAAGTCATTATTTTCATTGGGGTGGTAAATGACACAGCTCTGCTATGCTCTCTGCAAACCCAGACACTTTAATGCTGGCTCTTTGATTTGTGTGTTCCACATTGTCTGCATTTGCTGATGTTTTCATTGGTTGTCTGCAAGCTGTTTTTATGTATGCAGTTTGTCTGCACTGTACACTGTAAGTAGCGATCTAGTAAGATTTGCAACATAACCATTGACAGCTTTTGTACTTGACTTTGCCGCTGTTTGCTATGGAGGCTTATAGTTTTAACCTTTGTGTATGCACAACTGTGTGAATTTGGATACTAACATGCATAAATACATGCCATGACGAAGGACGAAGGGGACAACAATAGTATTATATTAGTATATTATAAAATTACATCATATTGTAAAGCACTGCATAGACTGTTGGCGCTATATAAATGTACAAGTAATATAATATATATATATATATATATATATATATATATATATAAATACATGCTGGTAGGTTAGTTGGATCCTGTCTAAATTGGCCCTAGTTTGTTTATGTATGAATGTGAGTTAGAGACCTTTTGTTGATTGTAAGCTCCTTGAGGGTAGGGACCGATGTGAATGTACAATATATATGTAAAGAGCTGCGTAAATTGACGGTGCTATATAAGTACCTGAAATACATAAATAAAATATATAAAATAATAATGATAATAATAATATATTATAAAACAGTGTCATCTCAGAAATAAAAATTTTTAAACAGGCATGCCCTTTGGTTTTACATGTCTTTCACCTGACTATTCATTTCAAGAGCAATTTCCCCATAAGAATATACACTATATTGTCAAAAGTGTTGGGACGCCTGCCTTTGCACGCATATGAACTTTACTGGCATCCCAGTCTTAGTCCCTAGCGTTCAATATTGAGTTGGCCCACCCTTTGCAGCTATAACAGCTTCAACTGTTCTGGGAAGGCTGTGCACAAGGTTTAGGAGTGTCTATGGGAATGTTTGACCATTCTTCCAGAAGCACATTTGTGAGGTCAGACACTGATGTTGGACGAGAAGGCCTGGCTTGCAGTCTCTGCTCTAATTCACCCCAAAGGTGTTCTATCGGGTTGAGGTCAGGACCCTGTGCTGGCCAGTCAAGTTCCTCCACCCCAAACTCGCTCATCCGTGTCTTTGCACAGTTGCACCCGATTCTGTGTGCACCAGTTTTAGTAAATCCCACCCAATTCCATGCAGGTCTTCCATTTTCAAAACTGATGGAACATTAAACATTAAGATGCAATTCTTTGGTCTTTATTACACTCGCAACATATTGACAGAGCTTTGGATAACTAAAACTGCCATTTCACGAAATTGATGGAAAAAATAACATTATTGTTGATGTAAGTTTCTCCCCTAGGGCACCTTATGTCTGTAGAATAAAATAGCAAAAATATAGTGAAAGCTGAAATGTACTCAGCATCCCAGGTCAGTCAGTGAAATAAGACAGCAAATACCAGCAGGACTGCTTCCGTAGCTGGTTAAAAGTTTCCCATTTTATCAGTCAGTAACAGATTTTTGGTTCGTTGTCTCTGGATTTCATTTTTTCCCTTTGCTGAGGGCTCTGCAGTGGTTTGGGAACTGGAAAAAGAATCCCTAGCCAAATTTCCATTCTGCCAGACAAAATAAAAGTGTATTAGCGATGTAGACACACTTGTCTGGCAGGAGACTACGTTTTGCCGCGTCAGTCCTAAATTCATTGGATTTAAAGAACTGCCAAGCAGATCGATCATGTACCACATTGTACCACAGGATGGGTGTGGGTTAATGCTCAGATTAATTTTTACTGCTTGCAGTTTGTCAAATTCTACATTTCACTTACAACAATATGTGCTTTAAGGTTTTAAAATGCGCTCACACATATAAACTTCTCCAGTGATCTAATAGGTAAAACATTAAACAGCTTCTTGTATTTACGCACTTTTAAAAGTTTCCTTTACACTGCTTTTGATTATGAATTCTAGTAATCTTGCATATGATTAAACACTGAAAAAAATGTACCAAAATGTAAAAATGGACAAATAGGACTACAGTTTTAATAATTTAGCCTTTCTTTCTTTCTTTTTCTCTCTTTCTTTCTTTCTTTCTTTCTTTCTCTCTCTCTTTCTTTCTTTCTTTCTTTCTTTCTTTCTCTCTCTCTTTCTTTCTTTCTCCCTTCACCATCTCTTTCTCTCTTTCTT
>BLSH010363518.1:523427-550549 GCA_018402905.1 Glandirana rugosa | reverse complement strand
TTTCTTTCTTTCTTTCTTTCTTTTTCTCTCTCTCTCTCTCTCTCTCTCTTTCTTTCTCTCTCTCTCTCTTTCTTTCTTTCTCTCTTTTTCTTTCTTTCTTTCTTTCTTTCTTTCTTTCTTTCTTTCTTTCTTTCTTTCTTTCTTTCTTTCTTTCTTTCTTTCTTTCTTTCTTTCTCTCTATCTCTTTCTTTCAACAATGGGTTGCAGGAAAGAAAATCACTTGGTTCCCCCATCATCACAGTCAGTGTTGAATCCCTCCCATGGAGCTATTGTGTTCTCCTGGCGAGAAAGGGGGGAGGGAGGGACACAGAGAACCATTGGCAATAATTGCATGCAAAAAACCCATCATGCTTCTTGTACCCAAGTCAACTGATGGATCAACTTAGCTACAATCAGTCAGCCCATAGTTGGTTCAAATCTTGGCCTGTTTGGCAGGAACTGGCTGAGATTCAAAGCATCTATGACCAGCTTTAGACCTAGTGTCCTCTGTCCCTCATGATCAATTAGTACAGGGGGGTTACCCAACAACTAAAGTTGGTGGTGACTCATTTACATACTATTGGTACCCAATTTGACTATTATCATCACAATACTACGCCATTCAATTTATGTCCAAGAATAGCCTTAAAGCTAAAAACAAATCAGAAAGTAGCACCTATTCCCTAACCTGCATAGGTAAATGCAGCTTGCAGTGTGGTTGGAAGCACCTTTACTGATCATAAATAAGTCTCTAGATTGTTAAACTTAACCCAAGGATATATTTGGTATCCATGGATGTTTTCAAGTATTGTTGAAACAAACTGCAATACATGTGGAAGTTTGTTTTATTTTCTTTATAAAATGGGAAAAGGGTTTAATTCTCTGTTAGGTTTTTATTGTTTAGAGTCTCTAATTTAAACACAATTTCTTTGGTGCATTTTTCAGATACAGTGCTTTAACATTGTTTTATCATTTATTAAATTCTGTGCATAGTTGCAGAATTTTCCACACAATACCATCTGACCATCTTAAGACAGATGGTTGCTGTGCTTGCTAATTTATATGCTATCATAGCATAACTGTGCTGCTTAGGCCATCAATTTACATTGAAACAAAGAATAAGTAGAAGCAATACTGTACATTTTTACTACATTCCATCTTCCAGTAAGCAGTGTTTTCTTGTGTAATGCTTGCTAGTGAACATATCATATACTGGTTGTTATGTTGAAATAGATTATCACTCTTGAGAAGTCTTTTGACAAGCTGGATGTGCGATATTAAATAAACCAGGTAGTTGGCATACTAACTGCTATCTAGTTCTTAAATTAGAATGAACTTGTCTATGCGTAGAATGCAGTGATGAATCATGCACACTTTGTGATTACAATTCAGCTTCAGTTGGAGATCTAAGAAATATAAACCCATAGCCTTGGACAACACTCTGGGGCCAATTTATAAAAAATTTGCTTTACGAATGTGTCAACATTCATGCAAGCATATCAAATAATTCCCATAGTGTTTGTAGTATGCTTGTATCAGTTTCCCTGTTGCCTTTCACTGGGCAAATGTAACAACCCCTAACATTCGATTCTAAGATAAAAATAGCTTGAGAACATTCGACCATGAGAGTTAATAGGCTACCTTGGGGTAACTTGTCATGTGCTACTGTATTTTGATGAATTAACAGACTCATTATGATTCAAAGCCATTCACTAACACTGGTACTAAAATTGATGTCCTCACTATATGCTGAATAACCAATCCATTTCTGTATAACAATATTTGTTCCAAGGGATAATATCTTTAATAACTTATTACATTTCAAAACAGATACAGAGATCTGTGACTACGGCTGGCACAAATTTCAAGGCCATTGCTATAAATATTTTGCCCACCGACGCACCTGGGATGCAGCTGAGAGAGAGTGTCGCGTGCAAGGGGGTCACCTGACCAGCATTTTGTCACAGGATGAACAGAACTTTGTAAACCGTGAGTGCTAGATTATTTTAAAACTTTTTATGATGCATGATCCTTTCCTATTTTTTGTGCCTTATTTCATTTTTTTATACCCTCTGCCTCCTCTTCTCTCTAAAAGGCCTAGGTCATGATTATCAGTGGATTGGCCTGAATGATAAGATGTTTGAGCATGATTTCCGCTGGACTGATGGAAGCACATTGGTAAGCCAGCTAAATTGATAATATGATTTACCCTTCTCTGAATCTATCTGAATATGTGTTATAAGCATTGTTTGACTTTCAAGTGAACCGGTTGCCTATGGACACCAAAGTAATTATATGCTTAACAAGCATTAAAATACCTCTCAAACAAAGTGCTCCCTGATCCCAAACAATGTAGGCAATGGGTAATAAATCAATCTGGAATTTCACAGCCCTTGCATTCAAGTGCCAGTGTCAGTCTGACCTGCTAACCCCACTGTTTACCCATCCCATTTTTACACTGTAGCCATTTAATCTCATTCTATTCATAATCCCGTGCAATCTCTGTAACTGACTGTGGAATATAAACAGTACCTGTCCTAGTACCTGATCTGATCTGATTTAGCTGTGTGTTTAATTACCAGTGTCTCAACCTGAAACTGTATGTCTGAGTGTTGCAGAGAGGACACATTGCCCATAAAGTAATCAAGAAGACCGGGTGCAGAGATTTAGGGAGAGTGGATGGCAATGAGGAATCCATGATGGTGATATTAAGACAAAGTGCAATTATACTTTATGCCCCTTTCCCCTTACCTAACCTAACCCACCCTCAGCCTCCTTGGATGCATATGTATCTCAATCTGATGGCTGACGCTCCCACTATGCGTTTACTTGCAGTGCTACAAGTCTCACTGTCCTGAACACACCTACACATTATAGACCTATAGACTTATATGGGGCTGTGTCCTGCGATTGGAGACAATCCCTTTGAAGTTTTTGGGGCTGTAATGCACAGGCATGGGCAGGACAGTGAGAGTCGCAGTGTTGGATGTAAACAAACACTGGACGCCTTGACCATTATACTGAGGTAAGAATGCCAAGCACTGACCGGTGTGTTCTGGCAGGGGGGGGGGGGCAGTCCTCCCTGTCAGAACACAATAGCTCAGCAGGAAAATTGCTGTACTAACATCACACAGTTAGTACAGCAAGCTCCTCAGTGGCTCCTCACTGGCTTGAACAAAAAAAAACTATGTGTGTGTGCCAGGCATTGTTCCCTTAATTAATCAATTGAATTGTGTTTCATGTAGCTAACACATTTGGAAAGCACTGTGCTTTTGTCTATAACCAAGGAAGGGAAAATCTGAGTTCTGGGACTTGTTATGCTATCCCTGTATCATTGATGGTGGAGATCCATTGCCCATGCCTTTTTACCTACAGTGTGATCTGCCCAGTTGCTAATCATGAGTCTTGTGACAGAGTCCTCTTATGATTAGTAAGGTTTACTTTTGATTGTCTGTTAGACAGGCCCATAACTAGGGTTCAAGCAGAAGTAAAATAAAATAAAAAACTGGAAAATCAAATTAAAAATCCAACTAATCGAACAACACAAATGACACGCTTATACATCAGTGTACCACATATTTTATTGAATTGTTGCATTTTTAAATTGGTCTTTCTTTTTAGATATTTATCAATATTTTCCTCCCAAGGCACAATGATTTTTTACCAGTAAATAGAAGTATTGCAATAATAGGCAATGTCCCAGCTGGAGAGTCTCAAACTGACTGTCATAAAATTGTTCAGTGAGATCACTTAATCTTCAGCGAGGCTGTAGCCTCTGCTGAGCCAAGTGCCACTTTTCCATAAACAGCAGATCCCGGCATTTAATTATACATAAATTTTACAGAACATAGCGCATGTTGTGCCAGGGTACACTATCTGGCAGATGGAAAAGCATTGCAGCATCTGAACTGTTCTTCACAGCTCAGCATTTTCCCTATACACTACACAAGGGATGATTGCCATTTTGTTAGACTCACTTAGAAACCAAAATTTAGGTATTTGGAAACAGGACAGAGTTGAGGTTTGGAAACAGTTCAATTTAATTACTTGCCTAGCTAAAGCTAAAGTTACTAACATCACTACATAACAGAAGATTCTTTCCAGCAGGATCGCATGATACCTAAAATGACGGCTATGGGCATTAGTAGACAATTTTATCATTGTTATCAAATATATTGTATTTATGTTCAAGACTATTTTTTAAACTGCTTTCTATTTGCATACTAATGTGTCATATTCTAAGTGATTGTAAAGTCTTGTTTTACTGTAATTAAAAATTACAAACATGTTATACTCACCTCCTCTGTGCAGTTGGATGTGCACAGAGCAGCCCAAATCCTCCTCTTCTCAGGTCCCTCTTCAGCTCTCCTGGCCCCTCCCTCCTGTTGGATGCCCCCATAGCAAGAAGCTTGCTATGGGGGCACCCGAGCCAAGTCACAGCTCCATGTGTCCATTCAGACATGGAGCTGCAGCCCAGCCCCACCCCCTTTCTATTTTTATTGGCTGACTGACTTTAATTGATAGCAGCGGGAGCCAATGGTGCCACTCTGCTGTCTCAGCCAATGGGGGGGGGGGGGGGTACCAGACGGCCTAGACATTCCTACAATATCGCTGGAGCTATAGGGACCTCATTTAAGTATTAGGGGGGCTGCACACTGAAGGTTTTTTATGTTAATGCATAGATTGTGTTAAGATAAAAAAAACCTTCTGATTTTACAACCCCTTTAAATCTACAGCCAGCAGATAAAATGGAGTGAATTAAACGATTGGCTCTTCCCCCTTCTGCTTGTCCACACCTACCTGTGGGTCTTGGTACTGAGTTTCAATTACAAAGTGACAGTCTGAAAGCAAATAGCTTCTGCTGTGCATAGAACACACTTAAGGAACTCCTACTGGCACACGTTTTATGGGGGCATTCTGTCTTATAGCAGAATAGCCTAACACTATCTATTCTTAAAAATGCCCACCCCCTATCTATCCTGCCTAATCTGTGTAAAAAATATGTTTGACTTACCTACTTTTAATCTGCCGGTCCAGATTTACTAAAATTGGTGCACACAGCTGTGCATAGTAATCAATCAGCTTCTAATGTCAGCTTGTTCAGTTAAGGTTTGACAATAAAACATAACCTGTATAGAAAACATTTGTGTACTTACCTCTTTTTAATCTGCCCCGGTCACATGATACCACAGCTCTGGCTCTCCTGTGTCCGTGAGTGGCTGCTGCAGGGTAGCGCCAACAATGGCTGGGTTATGGGGGCCTATGGGTGATATCATGGCTCCAGGAATTCCCAGCTGTTGGTGAGCTTTCCTGAACCAGATCTGTGGGATCATGTGACCGGGGCAGATTAAAAGAGGTAATTACACAAATCTTTTCTATACAGGTTATGTTTTATTGTCAAACCTTAATTAAACAAGCTGACATTAGAAGCTGATTGATTACTATGCACAGCTGTGTGCACCCGTTTTAGTAAATCTCCCCCTATTTCTGCTTCAGATGTAATTTAATGCATATCTAAGGTCAACATTTCCACTTTGGGTAGAGTAGGAAAAGGTTAAAACCACTGTCAGTTTTTTGTCTCATTAGTGAGTTTTCCCTTATTTTCCTGATCTGTAGAATCAACAGGAAATGGGAGAATATATTTTCAATGTGAAGGAACAATTTTCGCCATTGGAAGATTTCTCCTGTAATCCTGTTCTGGAAGCCCAATGTTTAGGATTTACCCTAAATTTAATTCCCGGTGACAATGGTGATCAGGACAACTAGCAAGAGCAGTAAAAACTTGACATGATTCCTATTAATTCAACCACTCTACCCAAGACTAGAAAAGTTTGCATTTAGTTATGCATTGCTAACTGTAGACAGCTACATACAGACCTCCGAGATGACAAGCCAAAATAATAGATGTCCAACTGAACACAACATATACCGTAGCATAAACATCTGTACAGGCATAATGAAGAAAATTAGGTAATGAACATTCTTTTAATACTTTTTTGGCCCTGCCCTGAATTTAAATGGATATGTTTTGAAGCTGTTTTGGCTACACAAGTTTCGCTTTGGCTTAATATGTTTGTTTTTACATTTTTGCATTTAGTAGGGTTAAATGTCCTAGCTCCATCACATATAATGGAACAGGTTGTTAACATTTTCGCTGTGTGTTTTGCCAAAGGCTGGAACCACCTCTTTTCCTTGGCTGAAACATCTGTATGTGTTCAACACAGAGACGGAGCTCAGTCACATGACATCATTATTTCTGCAGGTTTTCCACACTGGAACTAAAAGGCCATTTCCATCAGAACCTATATCTGCCTCAAATGTACTGGATGTGTAGACAAAGCTGTAATGCTGGCTTTACATTTGGCAGTTTTGGAGATTCCCATCATCTTTCAATCACAGCAATTTGCCACCCAGGGTTTCAAATGTTTTCCAGTTTTGAGCAGCCAATCAGAATCAGGGTGAGAATTACAATGTAATTGAAACCACTGCACTGCCCTGTGGCTTATAAACAGAGAAGCACAAACAGGGAAAGGACTATAACAAATAATTTTTTTTATAAAAATCCACAGCTGGAAATTATAAAAGAAATCTAAATGTGAAAAAAACCCAATTCTTATAATGGATATCTACAGATACAGCACAGGTAACGACGCTATGGGGATTGATTTACAAAAGACAAATACATCATTCATTTTGCAAGTAAAGTTGCAAGGGAATTTGCCCCACAGCTTAGAGATGTGGTGAAACTTCATTTTGCAAAGAATATCCAATCGTTTCCATTAGGAAAAAAAAAAAAAGATGAATGGATGATGGGAATCAGCAGAGCTTCACCACATTCAGTAAGCTCTGTGGAAAATGCCCTTGCATGATGCAACTTCACTTGCAAATCAAAATAAACTGCTTATGCCTAAATTATCTCACAGCTATAGGTGCCAATTTCTAATTATAAATTACAAATGAATACAACCATGGGGGATGTTGAGGCACCAATAACCATCAATAAATGTTAAAAATGTTACAAAAGTTTTATTAAAACATGGCTAAAAAACATTGGAAAACATAAAACACAATAGGGTTGATATACTAAAACTATATAGTGCAAAATCTGATGCAGCTGTGCATGGTAGCCAATCAGCTTCTAACTTCAGCTTGTTTAATTAAGCTTTGACACAAAAAAAATGGAAGCTGATTGGTTTCTATGCAGCGCTGTATCAGATTTTGCACTCTCCAGTTTTAGTAAATCAACCCCAATGGGTCCAATATGAAGAAAAAATATAACATATGTTACTCTAAATCTGCCACAAGGACTGCAAAACCCAGTGATGACCCCTACGCGTTTCAACTTGCAGAGCCTTCTTCAGGGAGTTCTGGTGGACAGAGGTAGTAGTAGATTCTATAAAAAAGTATTCATATATAAGAAACAGAAGTATTCAAAAACATACATATCCATACTTAGTTACATATATATAGTTTTGAGTTGTTAATTTACAACACCATTGGTACCTACTCAATCTAAGATCAAATGAAGACCATAGAAAATGTAATTATTATTATACAGGATTTATATAGCGCCAACAGTTTGCGCTTTACAACATGAGGGCAGACAGTGCAATTACAATATAAATCAATACAGGAGGAATCAGAGGGCCCTGATCATTAGAGCTTACAATCTAGAAGAACAGATCTGGGAGCAATTTGACTGCATACAGCTCAACAGAGACAAATATAATTCAAGAAGAGATCTTATAAATAGAGTTGAGCGAACCCGTGGATGTTCGGGTTTGGCGGGTTCGGCCGAACTTCAGAAAAAAGTCTGGGTTCGCTACCGAACTTCATTCGAACTTTACCCCGAACCCCACTGAATTCAATGGGGACCCAATCTTTTCGGCACAAAAATGACTGTAAAAGAGTCCTGGAAAGTGCTAGAGGGCTGCAAAATGATTTTAGAACAATAATCTGTCCCTTACAGCAACAGCAGGAACCTGACCCATAATCTGTCCCTCTAAGCAGTAGACTCTACCTAGTCCAGTCAGATCGTTCTGTAATGCAGGATGAGATCTGCAATCTGTCCCTAAAAGCAGTAGTAGTAGTAATCTCTTCATATCTATCTATCTATCTATCTATCTATCTGCAATCTGTCCCTCACAGCACCGGCACATCCTCTCCCTACACTACCCAGAGAGCATGTGACATGCAGCACTGTGACTCCAGCCTCATATAGAGGCTGGGTCACATGATGCACTGGCCAATCACAGCCATGTCATTATTAGGCATGGCTGTGATGGCTTCTAGGGAAACCAATGAAACACTTGTTGATTGGCTGCCCTGCAGCTATTCAACATGCGTGATCAAATATCCGCACCCAGAACTCGAACCCAAACTTTTTTTCAAATGTCCGGGTTCGGGTCCGGGTCACGGACACCCCAAAGTTCGGTACGAACCCAAACTTTACAGTTCGGGTTCCCTCAACTCTACTTATAAATCATATGATCCAGAGCTTGGGTATCTAGAAAGATATATAATATATAGGGAAGTAAGAGACATAGGTGACTTGAACTTATACAGTAACCATAGATCAGTGGAGTGTGGTTGATACTTACTAGATCAAAGATCAAAATGGGGCAAGAAGGGTATTACCAGCAAGTATAGGAGCACTTTGGTTGTATACTGCTCAGCAGGGATAGATATGCTTCAAAAGCAGATATTATAAATCATCCGATCCAAAACTTGAATATCGACAAAAATATATGTATTTAGTAAATACAATCTGAAACATAAGTAGCTCTGTCTTATGAGGTAACCATAGACAAAAATCTAGAAAAGTAAGTATAATTACCAAAGGGATATCCATCTGAAAAGCATGTGGGGGAAAAATGGTCTATTTGCCTTTAGTAAATCAAACCCTATGTCTTCTTCTGAAAGGTAGTCTGCCCTAAAACAAATACATATATACTCAAAATAATGACCATCTCCCACCCATTTTATTATATATTATTCTGCACACAGAAGGTTTTTTAACTTAATGCATAGAATGCATTAAAGTGATTGTCAACTCTGAACAATCACTTTAAACTACAGGTAAGCCTATAATAAGGCTTACGTGTAGGTCCTGGGAATATCTCCTAAACTTGCACAGTTTAGAATATATTGCCTGTATCTGCATGTGCCAAAGTCATTGGCACATGCACACTGAAGAAACTGGCCACTTGGTGCCATTTCTAGGGGGCCATGCCGTTACCGACGGCTCCTGCGCGCATGCGCGGGAGTGACGTCATCACAGCTCCGGCCAAGTACAGTGCACGGGTGGAAGATGTTAGCCTTGTACTCAGAGTGCTGACTCCGATACAGGGCTTCGTTCTAAGGTAAGTATTTCATAATGAGCTAGCATGCGATGCATACTAGCTCATTATGCCTTTCTCTTGCAGGGTTTTATTTATTTATTTATTTATTTTTTGTTTTAGAAGGTTTACAACCTCTTTAAGATAAAAAAACTTCCGCCTTTACAACTCCTTTAAGTGTAACCTTGAATGTTATGCAGGCAACAACAAACTATAGGAAACTGCTAAAGCTGGCCATACACACAGAAATTTCCCCCATCCACGTTAAAGAGCACAATTGGATAAATCTCCTCTGCCAGCTATTGTATTCTGACAGCCAGCACCCACCGCTGTTAAAATACCTAAACAGTGTATGCATCTGAATGGATACAATCACATGCAACTGAACAATCTACTTTGGTCTAGCCAAGTGGTGTCAACATAAGCAAGCATGGCTCAAATTTTGGCTCATATTTTATAGGCAGTCAATTATTATTAAAAATGCCTTTACTGTCTTAATGTTAGTCTTATTCAGTCCAACAGCAGCACTAAGGAAGGTGAGCAGCACGGTAAGCTTATGAAGGCCCTGTTGCTGTGTACAGTGCTGTCAGTCTCTCTTCCTTTACAGGAGAGGCGAGCAGAAGGTTGACTCCACAAGTGTTCTTCTTCTGCTCCTTCATTGCTCCACCTGAGAAGGGCTGATGGTGACCAAGCTGTTCTGCTTACCTGAAATGCAAAAAAGTGAGGTCACCAGCTTAGCTTTGTTGTCTGGCAGAGATTGCAAGTTCACAGAATTGCAATTATTTTATATTTAAGACAGATCACATATATGGATCCCAGCTGCATATTTAGCTGTCAGTCTAAAGTTCATCTTTAAGGCAAGAGCAATTATATTCACTCATTAGCCTCTGTTCTAAATCATGTACACAACTTACCATACTCATCAAACACTGGCTTCACATTCTGTTACACAAACCCTAAAACACTAAACTGCATTGTTTATTCATGGTCACATATCCAAGATTCTCCCCATTCTGTAATAAAATGCCATGACAACACTGGCTTAAAATAGTAGTCAAGGAGCCTGTGATCAATGTTGAGACATTTGTTTGGAAGACATTTGGAAACACACTTTTAATGAGAAAGTTGTTACTTTATAAGCACATTGTTGGTAATGTCATACATTTGTAAAAAGCTGAATAGAGAAAAGCCTATACAGCTCTATAACCCAACCATAGGTGTAACACAAGTTTTACTAGATGCTGTAACTGTAGTGAAGGCCTGGGATCCTGATCTGATCTGAAGCAATATTCTTTCAATATACAAGTCATTGCAAAAAATATTTGTTTAATATAAGTAATATTAATACCCCCCCCCCATGTTTTAGGGACTGTTTGAACAGACCTATATACTTAAAGCAGGATCACACTGTATCTGAGCATCACAATCCAAAAACTCTATTTAATTCATTTTTAATATTCAAAGCAATTTCCCCTTTTTATCCATGTCTCTGTGCTTTATTTTGCTAAGAAATCACATTTAGAAAAACCCCTAGCATTTCCGGCCATGGTCATCTTGAATAAGGTCAAATGATTCATGTAGCATTTACTTCCTGGAATCCATCTGCCCCTAGCTCAGGCATGAAGGCAGGAACGTGTGCTTAGCAAAGAAAACCCCCCTCCCCTTCTGAAGACTACTGGGATGTATGACATCATCTGACTAGGCCTGGAAACCAGGAAGTAACCGAGGAAATGTAAAAAGTTTGAAACAAGTAAATATGATATACTTTCCTATCTATGTGATCGGCTAGCAGCATAAGGATTAAACATAATCAGCGCTGATTGAGAAGTGAAGTTCCACTTTAATACTGGTGATGGATACGCTAATATATTAAACAGAAAATACCAGAAGTCATACAAAGAGCTATTCCTATTATATAAAAACACGGTTGCTAATTACCACTTACTATGGCAGTGAAGTTTCTGCTTTCAGCAGTAAGATTAGCTTTCTATCAAGTGGGCTGGTTTCTGTCCCATACCACATTGTCTTTAGCTAAAAGAATGCCTATAGGAAGGAAGTGTGGAGGCTGAAGATTAACCAGCCATGGTAACTTCACTACAACATACAGAAACATGGTTGGCAATTAGAAATGAGGACACTGTTCATTTGTATTGCCGTGGTTTATTTAATTAACCGTAACTGGATCTAAGATTTATGTCATCTGTAATCCTGAACCATTGTGGCTACTGTCTCTGTTTAAATATGACAGGTACTCTTTAAAGAGCTTCTTTTATCAAGTTAACTGTCCATGTGATTAGCTTTAGATAGAAGCTACCATTGTCTATCAGGATGAATATTAGTTACATAGTACTTGGCCAAAGTTATTTCTCTTCTGAGGGTAGTTGCACATAAAATCATGGGGCTAAGGCCAATTCACAAAGCTAACAAGATAAATACTTTTATTTTTTTTTAAAGTGACAGTCCAATCAAATTTGGAGATTTTTTTTTGGTTGTGCTGAAGCCAATCAATGGATTGACTTCAATACAACCAGATGGTTCAATTCTTGGCTGGTACCTGCTGAACCAGTTGAAATTTGATCCATCTTTGGTTGGC
This sequence comes from Glandirana rugosa, assembly GCA_018402905.1. Classification (NCBI taxonomy): domain Eukaryota; kingdom Metazoa; phylum Chordata; class Amphibia; order Anura; family Ranidae; genus Glandirana; species Glandirana rugosa. Next base: position 538,639 of record BLSH010363518.1, on the reverse strand, counting down.
TTTAGGCTGGTGTTAAAGTTTGTTAATTTAGCCTTTTGTGTTCTAACTTTTCCAATCTTCAAAGCTTCAATCTATAATCAGGATTATCTGGATTCCTGAAATGTTTGATTCTCCCCAGATTAGACAGCTAAGCTCGTGAATATTGAAGCAAGTAAAATATAGCTCACGGGCAGCACAATGGTGTAGTGGTTAGCACTTTCACCTGGCAGCAAAAGGGTTGCTGGTTTGAATCCCAACCATGACACTACCTGCGTGGAGTTTGCATGTTCTCCCTGGGCCTGCGTGGGTTTCCTCCGGGTACTCCGGTTTCCTCCCACATTCCAAAGACATGCTGGTAGGTTAATTTGATCCTGTCTAAATAGGCCCTAGTATGTGTATGAATGAATGTGAGTTAGGGACCTTAGATTGTAAGCTCCTTGAGGGTAGGGACTGATGTGAATGTACAATGTATATGTAAAGCACTGCGTAAATTGACAGTGCTATATAAGTACCTGAAATACATAAAACAGCTCATAAATGATTTTCATGATATTATCAGGATTCCATTGCTAATGAGAGTGCCAAACGAACATCTTGGAAGACCAACTTTTTTTTTAATAATTCAACTAGCTACAGTAAAAGAACAAAAGGCAGCCAACATGTTTCAGGGCCCAGAAACACCTCCTTCATCAGGGCTTAGGACAATGTATTGGAGTGTTTGGTGGACTTGAGAATGTGCCTAAGCAGACAAATCAACAAGTAACAAGTATTGTAGCAATAAGAGTATATGGGCCTTTAATAGGTTAAGTTATTTACAGAAAGGGGAGGGGTACCATCATCCTTATACAGACAATTAGGAAAGACTGGAGACAACCCCCACTATTAAGTATTCAGCAAGTATTCAGCAAGAGAATGGCCAGTCAGTGATGGTGCCAGTATCAGTGGCAAGATGAAGGACGAGTCCAGCAACCCTTCAGTACCATAATCGTTCTGGCCCCCAAAACATGTTGGAAGTCATTTTCTCAATCTCGGTGATCCCGGTTTCTCCAGGGGCCCCTAGTTTTGATGGAGAACTACTGAACCTGAGTAATCAGGCTTACAAAAATGACCTTCTATACCATCCAAAAGTCTGTGTCCAGCATTTGTTCTTACTTCTTTCATGTTTCCTCTGCTGTCTGTGACCCCACCGGAAGATTTCCCCTCATTTTCTGCCTTAGGGACACACTCTAACACGATGTGGCTGGGGCAGGAGATGGTGATAAATCTCCCCACAAACAGCAATAATACCTGAATGAGGCTCTAACCCTTCCTCACATTATTACTACTTACTATCACTTCCTTACAACAAAATAATTAAAAGAAAAGGTTGTGGTTGGACTTTATATCAGACATCAAGGCAACATAAAAATAAAATTTAGTTAGTTAGGCAGCCAGTAAAAGTCATTAATTCTCTTTTATAAGTACTGTAAATATAGATGACTCCACTTATTAGTCTAAATCCCTCTATATATCATTCCCACAATCCCCTAGACAGGGACAAGCCATCAAAGTGACAGGTTATTGACTGCGAATTGATTACATTGATGACATTGCGCAATGCTACTATTCTGAAGCTGCCCCTAGACATTCAGGTATGACCAGTCATATGGTTATACGTGATTTGACTGCTTTTGCAACGGCAAATCTCCAAGTTCTGCAGGGCGATCCATAAACGTATACATTTTTCTGCCAATCTATATTGTTCATGTCAACAAGGAAAAGGAGCGCAGGGGAAATACAGCGAAAGCTGGCCATAGACCAGTAGAATTTTATTTAAAATTTTTTGTTTTTGAAATGTCCATTCCATTTTCGAAAGGTTGGTGGGGTTAAGTCACTGATGGCTTTTGACTGTAGTGATGAGAAAATATAAAGAAGCAAGATGGATTATTTTGCTACAATGAACAACATTCACTAACAGTGAATTAGATTTCAGAAAAAAATTGTACATACTGCAACGATTCAATTTAAATAACAGGCCTGAAATCTGAGGGCTTTTGCGTGAACATTGAGTTGACTCGATGATGGCAAAAAGAATGTTCTGATGAACAATTTTATTTAAGCCTTGAAATGAAAAAGTAACCATGTATGGCCAGTTATAGGATACCATAACATAGCAGTTTTTCAATCTGCCCCAGGATGGAAATCAAAGGAGGAGATTTTTTTATGAAACTGGAGCACTCAGAATCTGGTGCAGCTGTGCATGGTAGCCAATCAGCTTCTAACATCAGTTTGTTCAATTAAGCTTTGACAAAAAAAAAAAAAAAACTGGAAGCTGAGTTCCTATGCAGAACTGCACCAAATTTTGCACTCTTCAGTTTTAGTAAATCTTCCCCAAAGTGTTTAGGCAGCTCAACAATAAAGGGGAGACAACAAGGAGGACCTTACTTGCATACTGATGCATTCATGGCATATTAACCAGGTAGGTGACAAAGGGAGCTGCAAAACTACATTGGAATATAGTGGTATCACTCTGCTCACTATGGAGTTGGACAAGGTGTGTGTATCTCAAGATTTTCTCAGCAGGGCTACAATTTCTGAGCAGGCATAATATATATTTATTTTATTTGTGTATTTAGAAAATTCATACTGGAGTTCCCCTTCAGACAATCTCACTCATTTTCTGGACATAAGTTGATTTCTTTGGAAGCTTTCTTCTAAACTCAAATTGTTTTGCTATTCTCGGATATGATATTTCAGTAGATAAACAGCTAAAAAAAGCACCCACATGTAAAAATAAATGCCTAATAATAGGCTATCACACATACATTTGACTATACCCAGTTTTATGATCTTCCTCATTATGAAACAGCACCATCGTGTGGTGAGAATGCAGAATTGCAATGCTAAATCTAAAGGATAGATTTGCTGATGTACAAATGTTAAGAAACCCACATTTGGATATTGGAACTCTGAAATAGTAAAATAATTAACCACATATATACTTTTTATTGTATAGCTTGTATATCTAATAGTTATTCAGTATCACTAGTAACTGGCATAGTATCTGGGTAAATATTGCCTGCTCTATGGTCAGATGAGAATGATAAGTTCTTTATTGGCATCGCTCCTTTTGCATCTTTACATGATTTGTACTATAGATTTAAAGCAGGATTAAACCTAAAAGCAAACATTTATTATATTGCAACTTACCAATTCTTATATGTGATGGTTGTATTTGTTTTCTTTTTTAGACTTTCTTTCCTTTATGTTCACATTGTGATCTAGCCAGCAAGTCTGTTTTTTTTTTAAAGAGCAAGCTCTCCACCCACTGATAGGGGTGCTTACCATGATCAGCTTTTATTTAATTATGCAAATCTTTTATCATTATAGATAAAAAAACTGTTGCTGTAACTGCTTACAAAGTATTAGCTGGAATTTGGCTTCAATTTGTTAGTGTATCTAAATCTACCGATCCCCTCCCTCCAACTGACTCTTGTCCAAAGGTACCTCCTGTGCTCCTTTATCCAAAGTGTGGGGGGCACTCCAATACAGTAATGGCAGTTGCTGCCCAGATCACCGGGCGAAAATCAGTGGTGGCTGGTGGTCAATTTCTTTTTTTGGGAACAACAAATAAGTGAGCAAATTGCAGATTTATTTAGATAATTAGTATTTGAGGCACAAAGACTTTAATATTGGATTTAGTTTATTTGAAATATTTTCATTTATTACACTTAAACATATACATCACTTTTGAGAACAATTTAGCATATTGTAAGTATATGTGTAATATGATTGTATGACACTAGGGGGCGGTTTAATCTTCCAGCTAATTGTCCAAGATATCTGTTATTTGTTCAGTTCTATGTTGTTCCCAAAACAAAAAGAATCTTCACCACTGTGATCAATGATATCTCATATATACGTAGAAGGGAGATCACCAAAATCAATTGATTGCTTATAAATTAGTGAGTCTAACAGCACCTTCCCAATCGGGTTTCATCAGTACTTGATTCACAAAGAATTTAATATTGGATATAGTTTATCTGAAATATTTTCCTTTATTACACTTCACCTTTGAGAACAATTTAACATCGTATAAGTATACACTTAGCACTGGTATATGTGTAATATGATTGTATGACACTAGGGGGTGTTTATTTCTCAGCAGCTATATAGAGAAGGAGGGCTATGGGGGTCTTGAGGTTTGTAAAAGGTTAATAATGGATTTACTGCAGTCTGTGACTTCAGGTCCCTGAGACAACAGAATGGCCCAATTTCTGATTTGAACATCACAGGGACAGAAAGCAGGGGGAATCTCCCTAATGGACACAGGCAGAAATAAAAACATGAGACAATTTTTAACTCTTACTCCCTTTATCAAAAATCTTTAAAAAAAAACATGCAAAAATGAAGGAAAAGTGAAATGAGGGATATTTTTCAACTTGAGTTATATAATATATTTTTTCTTTAGCAAGCATTTTCTTTATTTTAAATGTGTAAAACAGATGTTTATAGGCCTAAGTCTCTAGCTGAAAATCAGTTACCTTATATGGCTTTTCAAATATATCCAAGTCCAGCAAACTATTTATATAACCTTCCAATAGAGCTTGATGCCCGCAAGAGAATTGTGTACACAAAGGAAAATCCTCGTAAACTGTGTCTCCTGCCTGGGCTTAACACTTGTATTTGTGATGTGCAGAGAAGCCAGCCATCCGTCTCCCTCACCTAAGTAATATCACACGCCATTGTCTCCTTAGCTGGGGTCACTGGTCATTGCGACTGTCACATTAGTCAGATGAGTACAGATAGGACCCGCATCATTAAATGGGAGCATTGACATTACCTATGTGAGGTACCACTAAATCCCACAAGGTTGGACTCAAGGACAAAGCTGATACAAATGCTTACTTAGCAAGGAAAAAAACACTGGTTTATGGTTGGGTAATTTTTTTACAGCATATAATTAATTAATGAATTATTATTCATGAATGCATTATTATTATACATAAATGATTTAGTGCCAACAGTTTGCATGGTGCTTTGCAAAGTAAAGGGAGACAGTACAGCTATTACACAGCTACAATACCTTTCAATAAGTGTTGGAGGGACCTGTTCAAAGGAGCTTACAATCTAAAATATTGTAATTAGTTCCTGGGATTCGGATCAGGTTTTACTTCAACGCCTGTCATCCACTTCTTCTATTTCCTCTTTTATCCTGTTTGTTCCATTTGTGTATTTTCTACTTCTTTACCAAAACTTCTATGGATTCAATTATTTAAATGGTGTAACTGCATGTATAGCCAAAATATATTTTTTAGCTTTAAAAAAAAAAAAAGGGAATGGTCTACCTCTAATTTTTTCACTTCCTGTCCCAAGAATGCAACAGGAATCTTTAGAAAGTTAAAGCGGAGTTCCGCCCACCCCTCTCCAGAAATAAAAGTAAGCAGCTACACATACTGTAGCTGCTGATTTTTAATAATGACACTTACCTGTCCTGGAGTCCAGCGACGTCAGCACCGCAGCCGATGATTGCGTCGGCTGTCGGGTGCTGCCGCCACCATTGGCGGTAAGGGAAGGAGGAGGGGCCGGACTTCTGATGTACCTCGCTACGGTGAGGTCTGATGGAAGTGGGGACAGGGTGCCTGTCAACAACAGGTACTCACTCCCCCCCCCCCCCAAAATGTGTCAAATGTGGCACCAGAGGGGGGAAGAAACAGATGAGTGGAAGTTCTAGTTTTGGGTGAAACTCTGCTTTAAGGTCCTTACTTTCTTAGGGCCAGTTCACACCAGAACTCGGTGCAGGAAAGGCGTGTTTCATGTGTGTGTCCCACATCACATTTAAATTGTATCCCCTTTGTGACCTGCTGCAGATGGCAATATGTTGTTCACGGCACCCCGTGCAGACCACAAACACAGTGCCTAGGAGGGCACCAGATTGCGAGGTGCTGCACTAGAATGTGATTTGGTGTGGCACGTTTTTCAGTAGTAGTACCTGCACTACTTTTTGTGCGATCCGGTGCCATTTTGGGCCATTCAAATAAATGGCCTGAAAATTGTGCTGCTGAGAAATCCACAGGAATCACACATAAATGAGCACTACGTTCCTGTGTGATTCTGGTGTGAACTGACCCTTGGAGAGATGTCTCCGTTGGAATATTTCCCCTATACTTTTTTTCTGGTGAAAACTGTAATCCCCATCACTTTCTGGGGTTGATTTACTAAAGGTAAAAAGGCTGTGCACTTTGCAAAGTGCAGTTTCACTCTGCAAGTGCAGTTCCTTGAGAGCTTAGTAAATGAGCAAAAACGTCTGCTGACTTCCATCATCCAATCATGAGCAAGCAAAAATGCTGTTTTTTAAATTTTCCTTGCACATGATTGGGTACTCTTTGCAAAGTGAAGCCTTACCTCATTTGCTAAGCTCTGGAGTCACTGCACTTGCAGACTGCAACTGCACATTACAAAGTGCACAGTCTATTTGCATTTAGTAAATCAACCCCCATGTCTCAGTGACAGTAATCTCTAGGATAATTAAAGGGGCAAACCTCTTGAGTGGGACACAGCAATAAAAGTATTAGTTTTAGTTGTTCCCAAAATATCCAGAATTTAAAAAAGAAGTTTTGGCTATAAAAACCCTTTAATTCAGCCAACTACATAAGTGTTTGAGCTAAAAGGTTTTGCTCATTTCTAGCTTTTTTTTATTTTTTAGAGTGAGTGCTTTTATTATGTGTAAGTCTGTGCTGTCATTCTAGAGAGCACAATTTCTATCCTACTGACCCCCTGTGACATTCTGACATAGGTTGTGGAAGTAATGAGAATGGGAACACAAACAGCTGTTTGGGTTTAAAATGAGACCCATTGCCTTTGAATGTTGAATGTTGAAAAATACACTGACATCTAACAACATATGGTAATAAAAAAAAGGCAGAAACCTCATAAATTATGTGCTGTTTTTCTGACATAGATGTGAGATAAATACCGTATATATACTGTATACTGTGCACACATTTAATATACTTTTTGAACTTTACTATGAGACCACAAGGTGGCAGTATTCCTCTCAGGCTGGCATTACGAATAGTCATTAGTGCATTTTTCATATAAAGAAAAGTAACATGAACATCTTAGTTTCAAGGATTTAATGTACTTTAATACCATTATGACATCAAACAAAATGTTAATTTCCTCTTTGAACAGATAATATCGGCACACAAATGATTACAGCCATATAAGGAAATAACATGCTTTAATCAAGGCTTTTAAAGCTTTTGCATCACTTTTTTAATAAAGGTTGACAGATTCTAAGACTACTTTATTACTTTAGATAATGCAATTAGATGAAGTGGCTCTTACCTATGTTACAAGTGTCAGTTACTTCATACGTGCCTTTCTAGTGATTGCAGAGTAGATTGTTTCTGCGCTACCTGGGTGACAAGGTAGTGACCTTTAAATTTTATTTATTTACTTTTTTTTAAAACTTATTTTAAAATTCTAAAAGGCTTATTCTGTGAAGCTCTATGAGTTGCCAATGTGGCAGTTGTGTTATTAAAGGTAATCTGCTTAAATCAGGATTAGTCACCTATAACATCAGTGTGATTGGGCTGTCCTAGAAAACAAACATTACCTGTATGTACTGAAATCTAGTTGCAGAACTGTGCATACGTTTAGCATCACTGCCCCAGAGGACCAGCCTACGACACACCTGATTCTGGTTTGCATGAATTCATGGAACATTAAAATAAAGATAGACTGCAGGTGCTCTAGAATTCATTTAAAGATTTCTGAATGCACACATTATTTATTTTTATAGTTCCACTGTGTTCCACCTTACAGCTGAAAACACCCACTCACTCATACAATTTGGATTTCCCAACACTTTGAGGTTGATTTACTAGAGACAAATATGCTGTTCTCATTGCAAGAGAAGTTGTACTCTGCCGGGAAATTTTCCTGCAGAATTTGGTGAAAGTTCACTTTGCATAGAATATCCAATCACAATGCTTGGCTGGGTTTACATCTAATACCCATGTGGCTGACAGCAAGGGTCTGGTGCGTCCCTATTCTCCGTTTCAGGGCCGAATCAGGCCCGGATATTTGCCTGAATTCGGACCTGAAACTGAGCCAGAGACACACAAGACCCCTGTGCAATTTGCTCTGCAGCCGCCCCAGAGTTGTGTGAACCGGCTCCATTGAAAGACAGTCAAATCCCCTGTCATGCGAATCGGATATGGTGAAACCCGCATCCAATTCGCACTAGTGTGAACCCAGCCTTAATGATGGAAGTTAGCAAAGTTTCATTTCATTCATTGAGCTCTGGAGAAAATTCCCTTGCAAAGTGCAGCTTCCCTTAAAAATTGGACAGTCTGTTTGCTTTTAGTAAATCCACCCACTTCTGCATATGAGGCAATGGTCACCAGGACAAATAATAAGAATGAATGTCCCCAGCAGGATCATATACAGTAATAAAACCCGTGTTATAACCCTTCCATATTCTACCCAAACTATTTTGAAAATGTTGAGATCTACATACACTTTAATAACACCAACTGACACAATCTGATAGTTCACTCAAGACTTGTTACATAAAGGCTTTCATAATACAACTGTTCATCCTTTGCTAAAGGGTAGGCACTGCCCATGGTTAGTGCTTTCACTGTGTTTCCTTAAAGTATAACTAAAGGCAAAAAATGTTTTTAAAGTTTTGAATAGAGTGGAGATGGATTAGAATGCCTGTCAGTCTTTATTACGGTCTGTGCCCCCATTACGGAGATTCATCCTCTCTATTTGTCCTGTTTAACATTATCATTAAAAGTGAAAGTAAAACAAAATCCCACATTTTGGGTTGTCCCCAGAAAAGTAAGAAAAAGAAGGGAAATCGTCCAATGGGGACACTAGTTCTGATGACCTGGGGGTCCTGAGGAATTCCCTTAATTTGCAGGGATTTCCTCTCACTTTTGTTTGGCTATGGGACAGGAAGTGAAGGGAAATCTCCCTAAGGGGACACAGATGGTGAAAAAAATATGACAGGGGATATAACCCTCCCTTACTCCAAAATGAAAAAAAAAAAGTTTTGCCTATAGTTCTACTTTAATCCCAACTAGTAAATAAATTGCCAGCATACCTAAACTTATCCAAAAGGAATCACCTTTATTGATGTTCATTCAGTATGTTACACAAAGTGCAACATTTTGGAAACACCAGGGGTCCGTTCTTTAGGCAAAATGACATAGTTTGTCACATAACTAATGGACCCTTGGTAGTTCCAAAACTTTGCTGTATGGCATGCCAACCGAACATCAATAAAAGCGGCTCTTATTGAAGAGAATTAAAGTGTGCTGGAAATATATTTTTCATCTAATTGCTGTAGCACGATCCACCAGTTGCTCCAGCACTCTACATTTGGGTGTATAGCAGTGTGGGGTGTTACAAAGATATTTCTAAGGTTTAATTTCAGCAATCTCCTTAATCTGTATGTACCAAAGAGGAGTGACTGCTTGTAGCTAAAAATATCCATAAAAAAATGATCAGTCACTATCCATGATGGCATCACTTTTTAAAGCCTTTAGTCCTCAAAATGTCACTCCTTATGCATAAGGAGTAAATCTAGAACAGTGATAATTGAACCCACATACAAGTTTATTCCAATGTAAAATCAAATGAAAGACTGTACACAAGCCCACTACATCTTGGGGGTTAAGTCTTGCCCTCTCCCATTGGGGCTTTCAGGATCGGGAAGAATATATCCAGATTTGATAGGAATTAAATAGTTTGTATAAAAAATGTTAAATAGATTGGCGCAATGTTAATCAGCAGCACCTTAGTGAAACAGTAGTAGTAGACTTAGCCCCCGAAATGTTCTTGATCTGTGTATAGTCTTCCATCTGATTTTACATTTGGATAAACTTGTGTCTGGACCATAATATGATGGTGTAGTGCACACCTTTTTTCAATTTTAAGCTGGCAAAGCTTAATATAATACAGCTTTTTGATCAATTCAATAGCCACATTCAGATATGGTTTCTTAACCTTAAAAGGAATATATAATAGAATTAAAGTGTGTTCCTGTGTATTTGTGCAAATGTCTAAAGGAATTCACCTCCAATACTACATTTTGTTTTGGGTGGAACTTAAATTTAAACTACTTGTATTTCTTAGGTAAAGTGTAGTTTGTAATTGGTTTTGTTCACTGGAAGTTTCACTGCCTATTCAGGCTTGAGATTTCTTGCCACATTGGGTTTACTTTGATCTTTTCTTCAAACTTTACACCTAGTAACAAACAATATTGTAAAGTAATTTCAAGGGCAAACATGATCAAATGCAACAGTTCCTGGAGCTCACCCAGAATTCCGATCAATGCCTTCAGAAGCCTGACATCTAATCTCTAACAATAAATGCAAAGACTGCCATTTAATCTTGAACACACTGGATAAAAAAGAATAGAGCCGAACAGCTCAATATTACATTTTCTGCTATTTGATGAAATATACTTTTTTCTATTTTGAGCAGAGTGACTTCAGCATTGACATTTAAGGAACTCAAATAACTTTATGCCTCAAACCAAAAATGCTGTGTCAAGGAGAATTCTCTGAACTGCTGTTCTGAGCTGGAGAAATTATTATGATAAACGATGCATTTTCAAGAATATTTATGGCTGACTCCATAAAACTGCCATTTTCAATAATCTCCTAAAACATTATAATTTTTTTTTAGCATTGCCTTCGTTACAGATAATTTTTGGAGGTCTTTGGTGTACATTTGTCTAGATTCTAGAATAGAGAAACATAGTGATTTCAAACTAAACCCCAAAATGCAAACCACAATTATAATCAGAATATATGAAGTGTTTTGGAAAAGGCCACACTCCTTTTCCTTGGATATCCAATGGAAAATGTAAAAAAAAAGGTGCATTTTAAAACAACCTCTCTGACTACAGCTGTAATTCATAAATGTTTTTTTGTGCAGTGATGTTCAATCAGCTATAGAAAACCTCAGATCTATCCACTCTCTTCACTGCCTCTCAATGGCACCAAGTCTTTACTTCTATTTATAAAGTGGCAAAACTGTATCAATAATTGGGAAATGCCCCAAAAATGTTTCACTTCATCTACTCCAATCCTAGCAATTCTAAATCTAAGAACTGAAAAATATCCTACACATATACTCATAGCTGTTACCCACGTACTCTTAGCTGCCAGAATGACATTTTCCAGATATTGGAAATAACAATTAGCACTGGCTGTTGAGCTGGTAAAAACTCACTATGTGTATGAAAAGGTATTAGGTATGAGATGTTACAGTTATCCTACCTTGGAAAAACATGAAAATATTAAAATCTTGGATTTGGTGGACCAGGCAGGCTAATCCTCTGCCTTATCTTCTTGTTATGATCTGGTCCTTTGTTGCCCCTGTATTCCTAGGGTCTCTATGTGCTCCTTGACTTTATTCTTTGTATTTTTCATTTAGTATGGTGTTGAAACTGTGTTCAGCCTTATAGGTGATGTTTGTACTCACTATACAAAACTTAATAAAAATACAATGATTACAAAAAAATCTATAGAAAATAATCAGCTGATAGTTCACACAGAGTTAACAAACACAGTTATTATTTTGCACCATTCTTCCCTGTTTTGATTTTCTCAGTATGGGGATAATTTTACAGCAGCAGCCATACCACTGCTTTAAAAAAATATTGGAGCACTGTTTAAATAAATAAGTTTAAAAGACCAGAAATAGAGAATGGTCATGTGACTTGTCAAAGTTATGTGATCAGCCTCTCCTCCAATCACATTCTTTCTGCTGCTCTACACCGTGCTTTACATTTTAAATAATGGATTGTAGAGGGCATGATTAGCAACATTCACTCTCATTATAAATGTCTGCCAAAGTAGTGATCTGTTTTTCTGAAATCCTAAAATATTAAAAAAATCTCTGAGATCTACATTCATGGCTAGCAGGTAACTTTGTAAGCCACTAGCGTTTTTACCTCAAATTACATTTTTACAGGTGTTATGCAAAAAAGTATGACCATGCTATTGTGTGGTAAGGTATTCCGATATTTTTGGGCAGGGGGTATTATTATAAGCACACCAACTAGGGACAGATCTAGTGTCCCAAAAGGGGTCTTCTCTATTATAAGGGTGTGTTGAATAAATGGATATTCTTTTCTGTTTTAATCCACTATAACATATTTGTTCTTACCATACAAATTTGCTAAAAAAACAATAACAAACCTACTGAAAACTTTTGTATGAGTCACAAAACTAACACTAAATGTAATCATTAAGTCTAGAAACTGGAAAAAAGAGCTGAATTATATGTGGTACTTGTGTTATTATCTTTGAGATCATGGCTAAGTATCACATTGGGAACCCTGCCAAGTTGCTAAGAGAAGATAAAAAATATGGAATAGAAACCAAACTTGTTCTTAGAGCTTTTTGGCATTAACCTTGAGAAAAACCAAAGCCGTTAAGTCAAGATAAAGGTGTTTGATGATGTAATCACATCTGAAGTAATAAAATGTCACTCTTGGGCATGCTAAAAAAAACACGAACACTCTGAAGCTTACTAATTCTTAACCATATAAGTAAAACCGGAGCTAAAAAGTAAATACAAAGTATTTTTCCTACCAACGTATACTGATGAAGCCTCTGCACAGCTTATGTATTTATAAAACCGTGACTGTCACACTTGAAGCAAACATAAATATCTGAAGACATAATAATAATAATAATAATAGTAATCATTATCATCACCATACATTCTATAGCAATGGGCTCAGGTGAAGATTATACAGTATATTCAATTAGTGCATACAGTCAAAGCAGGAAATCAGATATTAAATTATTCTGGCTGGTTGAACCAGTGTTGATTGTTTTATTATATTATTAAAGTTATTCTAAAACCTAAGCATTCCTTGCATTAAGATTAAAAATGTTTAGGTAGCAGTATCATCCCCTCATCCCCACCCTATACTTACCTGAGTCCTCACTCAATCCATCTGTAGCGTCTCTCTCCTCTCACTTCCTAGTCTCAGAGGCACTGCTGAGGCAGTGGGAGCCATTGGCCCCTGGTACTGTCAGTCAAATCCTGTGAGGTGGGAGGGAGGAGAGGGGCCAAGCCACACTGTCTGTGTCTATGGATGCAGGCAGCGTGGCTTAAGAGTGAACCTGCAGGTATGCACCCATACAGCTTGATATGGGGTCACATTCAAAAGAGGAAGAGCCAGGGATGCCAATGTGGGACCAGAGAAGTGGAGGTTTTGGGGGCCACTCTGTGCAATTCCATTGCACAGAGCAGGTAAGTATATCATGTTTTTTTATTGAAAAAATATATACTTTACAACCACTTTAAGTAGCAGGACTGAAGAAGCTGCTTAAATAAACGGCAAAGCATCTTGAGTGTTAAGGAACAAGTCCAGTTGAATGTGACTAACTACTAACTATTGAATACAGAAGATGTCTTAATTACATTCAGTAAATTATATATTTTTTTATTTCAGCAATATGAAAACTGGAGACCAAACCAACCAGACAGCTTCTTTTCTGCTGGTGAAGATTGTGTTGTAATAATTTGGCATGAGGATGGACAATGGAATGATGTGCCATGCAACTATCATCTCACATACACCTGCAAGAAGGGAACAGGTATTTATCCTACTTTCATTATATCTAAGCAGAACTGTGACAAGGTGATGGGTATTCGAGCATTTATATATTCTTACATAAGCTTTAAAAAAATCCCTCATTGACTTCTATAACTGCAGACACTCTAGACTAGAGCAATTGATCATCTTAATTAGCTAATCCTAATCTTAATAAACAAAGGCAACAAACTACAATCCTTGTGGTCACAGGTCAGAACTGTTATGAAATAGTTGACCAGTTTTAACCTTGGTACCGACCCAGCTCTTTACCTACTACATTTCCCACTTATTCCGATGTAGATACAAAAAGACAATGTTAATTCATCTTATCAATGTGGCTAAGGCATGCATTCTAGCACTCTGGAAATGGGAGACTCCCCCAAAGTTCACTCTATGGGGTTAATTTACTAAAGCTTGAAAGTGCAAAATTTGGTGCAGTTCCACACAGAAATCAGCTTCAAGGTTTTATTGTCAAAGCTTGATTGAACAAGCTAATGTTAGAAGCTGATTGGCTAGCATGCAAAGCTGCACCAGTTTTTGCACTCTCCAGTTTTAGTAAATCAACCCCAATGATTCTCAAATATTTCTGAAATCTACAGCATGGGGAATCTTACAGCAACTCTTAGAGGAACGGTAGAAAAGTTCAGATATACATGGTTCCACTGGAGTACGATGCTCTTGGGAGTGTGAGGAATTGGTTATACATGAGTAGAGTTGATCGAACCTCTGGAAGTTTGGGATCGGCAGGTTCGGCCGAACTTCGGGAAAAAGTCCGGGTTCGGGACCGAACTTGACCCGAACTTTATATTGGACCCCGAACCCCATTGAAATCAATGGGGACCCGAACTTTTAGGCACAAAAATGGCTGTAACAAAGTCCTGGCAAGTCCTAGAGGTCTGCAAAAGGAAGGAAAATGGGGGTAAGAGTCTGACAAGTACCCTACAAAGAAATGGGGATAGGGAAATAACTTAAAATAATTTTTAAGCTAAAATCACATAAAAAAATAAAAAATGGAGGTGGATGTGGAGTTGGAGGTTGAGGAGGCGGTGGAAGTGGCGGTAGAGGAGGAGGAGGTAGCCAACACTGTTTTTTTTATTCTTGTGCTAGAAATGCACCGCTGGCCACAAATGTAGTTTTTAGAATTTTTTTTTTTTTTAAACCAGCAATGTAGACATTTTTTTTATTTTTGTGCAAGAAATGTACCGCTGGCTGCAAATGTCGTTTTTAGAATTTTTTGTTTTTTTAAACCAGCAATGTAGATGCACTTTTTAATTTTGTGCAAGAAACAATAATCTGTCCCTTTAAGCAACAACAGGAACCTCTCCCTATAGAACTAGGAGATGATTTTAGAACAATAATCTGTCCCTCTAAGCAACAGCTGGAAGAACCTTTCCCTATAGAACTTGGAGATGATTTTAGAACACTAATCTGTCCCTTAAAGCAACAGCTGGAACCTTTCCCTATAGAGCTTGGAAATGATTTTAGAACAATAATCTGTCCCTTAAAGCAACAGCTGGAACCTTTCCCTATAGAACTTGAATTCCCTGTCTTATAACAAGATTTTAGTAGAGGTTCAAGATATCCCTTTCCAAGGTCGACAACGAAATTCCCTGTC
>BLSH010363518.1:427828-452790 GCA_018402905.1 Glandirana rugosa | reverse complement strand
GGTCAGGTTTAGAACATTTATGCCCCGGCTCAGGCTATCATTGCACAGCTTGCAAACCACTCGTGTCTTGTCGTCAGCACATTGTCTGAAGAACTGCCATGCGGGCGAACGCCTTTGAGCTGCCTTTGGTGTGCTAGGTCCCGGGGTATGGTGGGTAGTAGCAGGCATACTGTCTAGGGGATGCTCGCTCCGCTTTTGCAACCTGCTTCCTCTTTTGCTGTGCTGGTTCCTCTGTGCGACCACCACCTCTTCCTCCAAACTGCACATGTCACTCGCATGACCTTCAGTCCATGTGGGGTCTAGGACCTCATCATCCTCCTCCCCATCATCTTCCACCCACCCTTCACCACTGCCCTCCTTGTCAGTCTGCACACTGAGGAAAGCTGCAGCAGTTGGCATCTGTGTTTCGTCATCATCTAAGACGTGCTGCGCTGGTGTTTCCATGTCCTCAACCTGCAACAGAAGTGGTTGGGCATCGGTGCACTCAATGTCTTCCACTTCTGGGCAGCGCTATGTGGATGGCCCACGGAAAGCACACCAGGAGAGTCATCAAAAAGAATAAGAGTCTCTTGCATGACTTGGGGCTCAGACTGCTTGCTAATTTACAAGGGGCTGAGGTGAAAGACAGATGGCCATCGGGTCCAGGTATTAACTCTGAGCTTTCATCAAGGGACCGGGAGGGAGACAATGTGAAGGAACTGGAGGCATTGTCAGCCACCCAATCTACTATCGCCTGTCCCTTACAGCAACAGCTGGAACCTGGCCCTATATGAGTAGGCAACGATGTTTGAAAAATAATCTGTCACTTACAGCAACAGCTGGAACCTCTCCCTTTAGAACCAGGAGATGATTTTTGAACAATAATCTGTCCCTTACAGCAACAGCTGGAACCTGGCCCTATAGGAGTAAGCGATGATTTTTGAACAATAATCTGTCCCTTACAGCAACAGCTGGAACCTGGCCCTGTAGGAGTAAGCAATGATTTTTGAACAATAATCTGTCCCTCTAAGCAACAGCTGGAACCTGGCCCTATAGGAGTAAGCAATGATTTTTGAACAATAATCTGTCCCTCTAAGCAACAGCTGGAACCTGGCCCTATAGGAGTAAGCAATGGTTTTTGAACAATAATCTGTAGCTTTAAGCAACAGCTGGAACCTGACCCTATAGAACTAGAAGATGATTTTAGAACAATATAATCTGTCCCTCTAAGCAGAAGCCTCTACCTAGTGCAGTCAGATCATTCTGTAAAGCAGGGTGAGATGTGCAATCTGTCACTCAAAGCAGCAGTATGAGAAATCTCTAATTATGTCAGAATCAGATTGTTGTGTAATGCAGGGTGAGAGCTGCAATCTGTCCCTCAGAGCAGCACTAGTAGCAATCTCTAATTAGTCCAGAATCAGAGCGTCCTATAATGCAGGATGAGATGTTAAAATATCTGCAATCTGCCCCTCACAAAAATGCTGGCAGCTTCCTCTCCCTATACTAGTCAGAGTCTCAGAGAGCATGTGACATGCAGCACTGTGACTTCAGCTTATAAAGAGGCTGGGTCACATGATTCACTAGCCATTCCCAGCCATGCCATTAGTAGGCATGGCTGTGATGGCTTCTAAGGGCAAACCAGTGAAACGCTTGTTGATTGGCTGCCCTGCAGCTATTCAACATGCGTGATTCAACTACCAGAACCCAAACCCAAACGTTTTTTGAAATGTCCGGGTTCGGGTCCTGGTCCCGGACACCCCAAAGTTCTTTACTTTACAGTTCGGGTTCGCTCAACACTACATGCAGGTCATGTGCATGCCTTGGCCAATGAGCAGGCAGCATTTCCCCCACCATTGGAATGCATTATGGGGTGCTAGAAGTTCCTGCGAATGCCCCATAATGTTTGTGATGTGCCGAACAGACGAACGCCCAATGATCTAATCAAATTTCCGTTCGACTCATTCGACAGGCCCATCCCTAGTTGCCAGTTGTCAATGACCAGCTATTGGAGCCATTAGATCAGCATGACAACCAGGCAACTAGCACTTTATGAAAGAAAAAAATATTTAATGACAGCCTCCATATTCTTTCAGCAGAGCTTTTCTATCAAAACAGCTTGTGGAAACAGAAACTGTACACAAGGGTCTGGTTTTATCAAGCCATGGCTATAAAATAACATTTGATTGTTTTAATACAATCTGTT
This sequence comes from Glandirana rugosa, assembly GCA_018402905.1. Taxonomy (NCBI): domain Eukaryota; kingdom Metazoa; phylum Chordata; class Amphibia; order Anura; family Ranidae; genus Glandirana; species Glandirana rugosa. The sequence continues at coordinate 450,608 of BLSH010363518.1, read as the reverse complement.
GGATGTGTCACATTTTCTCTCTTGTGCTAGAACAATGACAGCTTGCTGCAGGCAATACCTTCACTTCTCTTTCTGTTTTGTTTTTTTATAAATCAAGGCCATTTTCCATAATGCAATAAAACATTGTTTATTTTCTCTGCTAATGTTATAAGGAGATCTTGGTAGAGTTTGAAGATTTGGAAATCTAAATATTTTTGACACCAATACTGTTTGCTATTTTTTTTTAGAAGCAAGCATCTTTTAATTAGTAAAGTAAGACTGTTCAAAATTATTTTCTTGCACACAGATACAAAGTTTTGACTTATGATCCCTTATATGACATTTATGGACTTAGTCAATGAAAATGTTTAAGGAAAAAAGAACAGAAGAAAATGCCTACAGAAACCAATTAAAAATCTTCTTGTACTGGTCCCATAAAATAAATTATAACCAGTTGCTATGGATTATCCTGCTCCTTCTATGATTTATTGAGTAAACCTATAGCACTTTTATTCTGCTGAATATACTTACTGCACCCTAACACATCTTTTGTGTCGTCAGTATACTGCATTGCTGGAAAAGTTTGAAATTCTTCTTTTAAATCGAACAGCTGCAGGCATTTTTAAGGATTATTATAAAAACATAAAACTGTCAGATGAGTGTTTCATTTATTTTAACTTCTGCGAAAAGTCTGACACATTGGCACTGAACAATTTCAGGTACATAACTGTCTCTGAATTGAAGTAAAAATCTTCTTAAAGTAAATTTCAGTTTACAGGGTCTATGGTTAGAAGGTCTAACCTAATGCAAAACCAATTAAATATTAAAAAAAAAAACAGCAGAGTGTGCTTTCTGTTCCTTCTCTTGAAAGGAAATATCTTCTTTTAGAAAAACAACAACAATAATTATTTTAGTTTTAAGGATGTGCAAAGTTATATGTGCTGCATTAAATCTAGACTGGCAATGCGGCAAGTTTGCCAGCTGTCTGAAGGGCAGATGGATTGAAGAATATATTACAGGGGGCAGACTGTTGAAGCTTATAGAGAAATGTCAACTCTTTTGTTACTGGGTAGAGTGTAGAAGGTTTAGTTCCTCTATAAACTTTTATTATTGCCTGTGCCCTAATTGTGAAAATTTGCCCTGTCGTTACCTTCCACTGACATTCAGAGAACTGATGAAAAGTTAAAGTAGAAACGTATTCAAGATATTTGATGTAATACAGAAAAAATTATTGCATTTATATCTCACTTATGGACATCACCTTCATTGGACTTCTCAGAGTTTACAACTCGATGGCACAATGATCAATGAAAAACCGATGGTCATTTCAGAAGATAAGCATGATAAATTTCTAAAAATATGGTCCCATCTCAGAGCCCAATCTTTATTAGAACCTTGTTATGTTATGTTAACATCTAATATGAATTGGAGGGTTGACTTCCCAGGGATGGGGATTGCCTTTCTCCTTTTTGTGAAAGTGTCACTCCCCAATCCACCTGCCCCACCACCCACCCCCACCTCTAATAGAACTGCAAGTATAGTACATACTCACACTTAAACTAATAACAGCCCTTTCTGGGCTAGCTCCAGTCCCAACTATTAAGGATTAAAAAACAATGTCTAACTAAAGATCAGCATTTGTCATAGCATCCATACAATATTACTGAACAATTTACTTAACATAGTTAACTACTATACATACTTTATCCTGAGGAAAAGTTTAAAAGTTAGCAGAACTCTGGGAAAAAAACATTTTTTCCACGTCCTTGTTGCTGATCTCCTGCCTTCACCAACTATGCCATCCATCTTCTGCTGAGCTCTGTAGTTCCTCTGTAGTAGCCTGCTGAACTTGCTGAAACACTGTTATTCCCCAGTGATTTCCTGTTTGCAAGCAGTCTTGTACCCACCTTCCTGTAGTTTGCTAACAGCCAGTAGGCATTTCTATTTCCACTTGCTGGGCTGTAGTGGGCGGAGGGGGTCTCACAGCCCCCGGTCTGTGCGGCCCATAGAGGTGGTTTCCTCCTCCCTCCTCCTCCTCATCCGCTCCCTCTTCTCAGCCAGAATCGCAAACCCCCGCCCATCCGCCCGCCCGCCATCTCTCATCAATGATAGCCCAAAGATCTCTTGCTATGGCATGTCTGGTATTCCTGAAATGTCTGGCATGCTTGCTATGTGAACATCACTCTGTAACTTTCTCCTGTCATAGCCGTATCGGAACAGTGTGCTCTGCGCTGTATATCACAATACAACTATGAGAGGAGAAACTTACAGAACGGAGTTCACATAGCAAGCATGCCAGACATTCCAGGAATACCAGGGGTGTCATAGTGGGAGATCTCTGCGCTATCATTGATAAGAGATGGCAGCCGAGCGCCGGGGGTGCAGGGGTCACCGCACTGATGGGCACTGATAAGCAGCACTGGGGGAAATGGTGTGACAGCACTGATGGGCACTGATATGTGGCACTGGTGGGCACTGATGTGACCGCACTGATGGGCACTGATAACCAGCACTGGTGGTCACGGTGTGACCGCACTGATAAGCGGCACTGGTGGGCACGGTGTGACCGCACTGATGCACACTGATAAGCGGCACTGGTGTGACCGCACTGATGGGCACTGATATGCAGCACTGGTGGGCACTGTGTGACCGCACTAATGGTCACTGATCAGTGGCACTGGTGGGCACTGGTGGGACCGCACTGATAAGCGGCACTGGTGGGCACAGTGTGACCGCACTGATAAGCGGCACTGGTGGGACAGCACTGATGGGCACTGATAAGTGGTACTGGTGTGACTGCACTGATGGGCACTAATAAGCAGCACTGGTGGGCATTAATGAGACCACACTGATGGGCACTGATACGCGACACGGGTGGGCACTGGTGAGACTCCACTGGTAGGCACAGTGTGACCTCACTGATGGGCACTGATAAGCGGCACTGGTGGGCACTGGTGTGACTGCACTGATAAGTGGCACTGGTGGGCACACGTGAGACCGCAGTGATAGGCACTGATAAGTTGCACTGATGAGGTATGTCTGCTGAGCACTGATGAACACTGATGAGGCTGCACTGTTTACTGACCCTGTACACTGCCATATATCTGTAGGAGGGGTTTCCACCATCCCTGCAAAGTTTCATTTTTATGTCTTATTTTCAGTGTGATGTGTGTTATATGTGATGTTACATATCAGAGACCGGTATTGTGGTAATATTGAAGTTTATTGAGATTTCCATACATTAGAGGGTTCCATCATTTTTGTGTTATTGATTAGTAAGTTAGCGCTGCACTTTTTTTCTCATGCCGACATTTACTTGTGCCACATGGCGATATAAAACATCACGGCTCTTTCTGTGGTGCGTCTAGGGATGTCCTCATACACTATACCAGCACTAATTGCTGCTAGAAAGATCTCAAGTCTGCAGCATTAGGAGGAATATTTCTAATACTGAATTACAGCAGAGTGCAGTGTGTATAATATATCATTATGGGATGTGTCTAGAGTTCAGTAATGATTACATAAAGCATGTAAGGACAATATGTTTATCTCCTGTGGCTGGAGGGCATGTTACTGAGTAATGGCCCTGCTGCAGAATGAGGAGGGGATTTACAGTATCTCACAAAAGTGAGTACACCCCTCACATTTTTGTAAATATTTTATTATATCTTTTCATGTGACTACACTGAAGAAATTACACTTTGCTACAATGTAAAGTAGTGTAAATTTGCTGTCCCCTCAAAATAACTCAACACACAGCCATTAATGTCTAAACCGCTGGCAACAAAAGTGAGTACACCCCTAAGTGAAAATATACAAATTGGGCCCAAAGTGACAATATTTTGTGTGGTCGCCATTATTTTCCAGCATTGCGGTAGCCCTATTGGGCATGCAGTTCACCAGAGCTTCACAAGTTGCCACTGGAGTCCTCTTCCACTCCTCCATAACAACATCACGGAGCTGGTGGATGTTAGAGACCTTGAGCTCCCCCACCTTCCATTTGAGGATGCTCCACAGATGCTCAATAGGGTTTAGGTCTGGAAACATGCTTAGCCAGTCCATCAACTTTATTGTCAGCTTCTTTAGCAAGGCATTGGTCATCTTGGAGGCGTGTTTGTGGTCGTTAACATGTTAGAATACTGCCCTACGGCCCAGTCTCCTTAGGGAGGGGATCATGCTATGCTTCAGTATGTCACAGCACATGTTGACATTCATGGTTCCCTCAATGAACTGGAGCTTCCTCATGCAGCCACAGCCAATGACACTCCCACCACACGCTTGTCTTTGTACTCCTCACCTGGTTGCCACCACACACACTTGACACCATCTGAACCAAATAAGTTTATCTTGTTCTCATCAGACCACAGGACATGGTTCCAGTAATCCATGTCCTTAGTCTGCTTGTCTTCAGCAAACTGTTTGTGTGCATCATCATCAGCCATGCAGACCAATTTGATGCAGCGTCTGAGCACTGACAGGCTTACCCCCCACCCCTTCAACCTCTGCAGCAATGTTGGCAGCATTCATATGTCTATTTACCAAGGACAACGTCTGGATATGGTGCTGAGAAAGTGCACGCAACTTCTTTGGTTGACCATGGTGAAACCTGTTCTCAGTGGAACCTGTCCAGTTAAACCACTGTACGATCTTGGCCTCCATGCTGAAGCTCAGTTTCAATGTCTTGGCAATCTTCTTATAGCCTAGACCTTCGTTATGTAGAGCAACAATTTTTTTTTCAGATTCTCAGAGAGTTCTTTGCCATGAGGTGCCTTGTTGAACATCCAGTGACCAGTATGAGAGAGTGAGAGCAATAACACCAAATTCAACTCACCTTCTCCCCATTCACACCTGAGACCTTGTAACACTAATGAGTTACATGACTTTGGGAATGGAAAATTGCTAATTGGAAGCTGTACACTCACTACTTTACATTGTAGCAAAGTGTAATTTCTTCAGTGTTGTCACATGAAAAGTTATAATAAAATATTTACAAAAATGTGAGGGGTGTACTCACTTTTGTGAGATACTGTATATATATTGTGACAGGGCGGTTCCCTGTCACGGGTCCCCAGGATTGACAACCAGGTAGGTTGGCAAGCTCCATGATGATTTGACATGGAAGAATTGCTTTTGGGCAGTTTCTTCCAGGCATGGTAGATCCAGTTGGGAGCCTGGAGTTTGGAGATTTCTGAGTAATCTGGGAGGGACAAAATCTCCAATCCTGGGACAAGGATTTAGGGATAGCCAGCACACTGATTGTGCAGGTGGGTGTGGGACTGATAGCGGAGTCAGGACCATGATTTTGGGCTCCACTCTCCTGAGGAGTCCAGGCTGCAAGGAAGTAGCCAGAGAGTGCAGGTTTGCACAGGGAGAACCCAGGGACCCAAGCCTGAGAGTCAGAGCAACAAAGAGCTGTTGTGTGAATAGACAGTGCTGACAAGGGAATGGTCGGCAGGAGACAAACAAGAGCCTGAAGTGGAAGGCCTAAGAAGCACTGAGGTATGTGTAAGCCAGGAGGCTTAATGTATCAGTGTTTCACGTGGATGGTGAAAACCCCCTGTGAGGGAAACTCTTTATTTATTGTTTTTGAACTTTTAATAATCATGGGCTATCATGCCCTCAAACAGAGATCCTGGCTATCGTGAACTCACTCCAAACCCATCTACCATGAGAGCTAAACATCCTCATGCTACACTATATATACATTATATATATATATATATATATATATATATATATATATATATATATATAGTGATGTGTAAATTGACAGTGCTATGTAACTACCTGTAATAAATAAAATTAAGGTGATAATGCTCTGTCCCTTTTTCCCAACTGTTCTTCTGCACTGTAACATGGGCTTCCAGTGGAGACTACAAGTAACTGTTTTAACACACATTATGCAAGCATAGTCCACTATTGTCACCATTACAAAGTCTATACTGAAAAATTCCATGCAGTCATGCCTATAGCTGCACATAGTTAGGAAGTAGGTATAAATAAGGTACATATGATTATCAGTACTATAATCGAACAATTAGAAAAAGGATGAAACTGTATTTTGTTTAAAAATGGCAGCTGTTCATCACACAGGGCTTTAAGCTAACTAAATATCACCCAGTTAGGGTTTACATCTACTTTTCTTGCTCAATTTATTTTATTAAAGGTTTACAATACAGAATAAACAATGAAAATAATTAATTGTGTCCTATAATTTGAAAACAACATATTGACTTCACGTTGAACGTAAAATTCTTAAAGCAGAACTCCGGGTTCAATAGAAAATCCCCCTTGCGCTCCTCCACCTTCCGTCTGAGGATGCCTCACAGATGCTCAATAGGGTTTAAGTCTGGAGACATGCTTGGCCAGTCCTGCACCCTTACCCTCAGCTTCTTTAACAATACAGTGGTCGCCTTGGAGGTGTGTTTGGGGTCGTTATCTTTTGAAATACTGCCCTGCGACCCCGTCTCCGAAGGGAGGGGATAATGCTCTGCTTCAGTATGTCACAGTACATGTTGGCATTCATGGTTCCCTCAACCAACTGTAGCTCCCCAGTGTCGGAAGCACTCATGCAGCCCGAGACCACGACACTCCCACCACTATGTTTGACTGTAGGCAAGACACACTTATCTTTGTACTCCTCAGCTGCTTGCCGCCACACATGCTTGGCACCATCTGAATCAAATACGTTTATCTTGGTCTCATCAGACCACAGGACTTGGTTCCAGTAATCCATGTCCTTAGTCTGCTTGGCTAGAGTAAACTGTTTGTGGGCTTTCTTGTGCATCATCTTTAGAAGAGGCTTTATTCTGGGACGACAGCCATGCAGACCAATTTGATGCAATTGTGCGGTCATGCAACACTATACCCATATGAAACTTTTATCAATTTTTGCCACAAATAGAGCTTTCTTTTGGTGGTATTTGATCACCAGTGGATTTTTTGTTTTTCGCTAAACAAAATTTTGAAAAAAAAAGTTTTTCTTTGCTTCTGTTATAGGATTTTGTAAATACGTAAGTTTTCTCCTTCAACGGCGGCCACTGATGAGACTGCACTGATGGGCAATGATTGGGTGGCACTGATGGGCACTGATGAGGTGGCAAAAATTATGAGGCACTAATATGCAGCACTGATGGGCACTGATAGAAGGCACTGATAGGTGGCACTGATGAGCACTGATGGGTGGCACTGATGGGCAGCACTGATGAGGAGTCATTGACAGGCATTACTGATGGGCACTGATTGGCATCCCTGATGAGCACTGATTGGGATCCCTGGTGGGCACGGTTTGACATCCATGGTGGGTATCCTTGATGGGTCTGCACTGATAATCAATGCGCAGAGTATCAGTGCAGCCCCCCCCGTCAGAAGAGCGGCTCTCCTCTACCCATACCTTGATGAACAGAGGAAAAGCCGATATACTTAGTATTCTAGTTACAATGTGACCAACTGTGATCGGACACAGCTGATCACATAGTAAAGAGACAACTTCATAGGCTCTTTACTGAGATTGGAAATGCGGTGTGTTAGAGCGACATACTGCACTACCGATCACCACACTGCACACCATCAGGGGCATGTGCGAGCAGCTTATCCTGCTGGACATCATATGATGCCCAGTCAGGATAACTGATCCCCCGCCCGGCCGTCATACTGCTATAGGTTGGGTGGGATGTGGTTAATCCCCACATGCATGGGGTGGTGACAGGGTCTCTTTAAACAAATACATTTAAAAATGTCTTGTTTCCTTTACAGGTAAAATATCAAGTACTTTCAGTGGAGAATAGGTTTACCTTACTATTAGAGAGCTCACTTGAAAGTCATTTTGCCACTGGTTTTAAATTTTTAATTTACTTGCAGCGTTAGTTATCGTGGTCATATATTATGTTCGGCTTTGTGTGTTTTTCCGCTAGTGACTATCTGTATTTTAGGCTTTGCAATAAGCATCCTAATTGAATGACTTCTGTGAATAAATACATTACATGATAAGCCCCTCTTTCTGATATATGATGAGTAGTAAAATGCACTCACCGTGCTGCACTAATAAGCAGGAATCACAGCTTACATATGCCATGAATAAATATGGCTGTCTTAATGTACATATAAAGTTACAAAATATAGCTGGAAACAACTTAAAGCTTGGTACTGTCATGGGGAACATGTACCAACACAAACTTTTACCATCACAACCTGATTTATTACAACTTGAAATATTTCTTTTTGAGGTAGTTTTGGTTATAACACCTGACTTTTATCTAGCTGTAATAGGAAGTAGGAGTCACCACAGTCCTAAAAACGAGATGAAAGTTTATTCTTAAAAAAAAATTAAGATAAACCTTTCAACATCTTACAAACTGACTAATGGCAAAACAGCTTTTTTTTTTGTACAGAATAAAAAACAGAATGCACAAAAACATTTCAAAACCACACCTCCACATTACCTGAAATCACCTCTCATCCCATGGGACACGCAGATGAACCAAGTATTTCATTGCATAAGGCATTATATTTCTGACATGTTATATATTATCTACGGTATTAAGCAACACATGAATTGTGATTTGTTTATATTCATTTAGTTATTTTTTTAGTAACACATTAATTACAGAATATTTATATTTATTTATTTGTTGATCACGTGGCACATATTTTTTGCACAGGTACATTAACTCTGTGGCTTGCACAAATTGAGTTTATTGATTTACTTAAAGTGGCATGCGCACCCATTTTTACATAAATTTATAGTCTGGCCACCTTCCAATAAGGTGACTTTGGTTTGAAACTTGTTGCTGACAAAAACAGTGTTGCATGTCCCTGTATTCTTGTGTGGTACTGTTACATCCAAAGGCCTTGCCCTTTTCCCTCCATTTATCAATTATATTTCATTAATCCCCTTTATTAAAAACAAAGGGGTCAGTTCACTAAGAGATACAGTAAATACCACATACTGTATATTTTTGAGTTAAAATAACTAGTGTGGAGTTTATCTCAAAAGTAGTCAATTCACTAAAAAACATGCATTATTTACCAAATGTATTGCAAAATTTATCACTGTAAAGGTGGTATTTTTGGCGTTGACTTTTGCAATTTTTTTTCCCTGATGCCAAACCATGGCAGCATACTAGTGATAGAGCTCCATCCTTTGACCACTCCCTCAGGACCAGTGAATAGCATAAAAAAGGAGTTATTAGACACCCCCCCATTCTTCTTTTTTTCCTCATACCTCCAAGCACAAGTGAAAAGTAAGCTGTAATATGTCCCCCACCCCTGCCTTAGCACTGTAGCCATCTGGGTTCAGCCTCTCCCAGTGCAAAGTCCCAGTGCTAGGGCTGCTAAATGTGCTAAATAGCCTGGGAGCCCCCTTCTGTGGATCTTGATGGGCCACTGCAGCGTTTCCTCTTTAGAAACAAAATCTGCCATTTTTCCTATCTGACTATGGCTTGGAACATGGGGGGGTCAGATATTTTTCCATTTCCTTTTGTTATGGGCCCCTCTGCCTTACAGGCCTCGTTTTTCCCATATCTCCTATGCCTTTGATCCTGCCAGTGTTTCCCTGATCACATTTGCCTTTTGCTCTCTCTCTGTTTACCGCCTTGGTGTTGGGTTACCTCATCTGGCAGGCTGATGGAGCGGGCTGCTCCATGCCGTTTGGTTACCGTCCTCCCTATAGGCAAGGGGCGGCCACCCAATGCTGCTTTTACCGGCCTCTGGCACTCCTGAGGATGTCATTGGGGTGCGCAGGTTCCACGCATGAGCACTGGCTGGTGGAGGATCCGGACGGCATCTTGGAAATTCGTAAAATCCGTATTTTTTGCCAATAATAGGAGGAGGAGCACGGGAGAGGTTCCTTCCTTCCCCAGGAACATTTAAAGGTGTCAGTTTGCCTGAATAAGCTGGGAAATGTACAGCCTCCTGAGCGTGGCTCCTTGCTGAGAGTCTTTCGGTTCCAAATTCGGCAGGCTTTCCTTGGCACCCTCTGCAGGTACTGATGATAAATAAATAAATAAAAAGGAAGGAAGGAAGAAAGAAAAAGTGAAATGTTTTTTTTTGCATACCCATTTTAAAAAAAAGAAAGGAAATGGGGTGGGGGGGAGGGGGTAGTAGAGGTCGATATTACCCTAAAAGATCAATCTTTATCATCATCTCTCTTTCTTTCAGCTGTTTTTATTTTCCGCTGGCTGTCCCTATTTTTCTAATACCACAAGTCAGTAACCATTTATGCAAGATCCTTAATTTCTAGGGTAGGGGATTACCCCACCTAAAAGAGTGCCTTCTTATGTGGTTTGCTTTGATCTATTTCAGCCCTGCATGCTTACGCTCTCAGAGTACAAGAGTCAGAGAAGGCAGGCGTTCTTTAAGGGAGCGTAGCTCCAGGTGTCACTCCAGCTCCAGGAAGTAGTCCAAAAAAAGACATCATTCCTCCTCTTCTCCAGAGCAATACAGTCGTCCCAGCAAGAAATCCTGTTGGGCCTGTGACACAGTTCCTTTAACCAAGAAATTGGTGTGAAAAAACTGTTTGGAAGAATTTGCAGTGGACAGAGAACAAGAAACTGCTCAGGTCTCATCATTGCTAAACAAGGTGCAAACAAGGTGCAAAATTCCTTATCCAAATTCACCTCTATTGTCCAGGCAGCTCAGCCACCTGCTCAAGAAGTCCCGCTGGAGGACCAGCCGAACTTCAGCAAGTAGTACCGTTCTAGCCAGTTCTGTGTCTTACAGTCCGGTCAGCCTGCAGAAGGGGATAATTCCTCCTCATCAGAGTAGGACTTGGAACAGCTTGGGTTCAGTTTCTCTCTGATAGAACCATACATTCAAGCAGTAAAACAGGCGATTGCATAGGAAGAGGAGTGGGCTCCGGAGAAGGCTAAATCCTACTTCCCTTTTCTCCAGCTAATAGCGGGGTCACTCAATATGAGAAGGAGCCTACAGTGGTGGCTAAAGGTGGAGTCCATGAAGAAGTCATGGCCCTTAGGTCCATTAAATTGGACCATTGTTATGACCAACACCAGTGAGACAGGATTGGGGGCATACTGTGAATGTCAGTTGGTCCAGGCAATAGGCGCTTCCCCCCCAAAGGAATGGTTTCCAATGTACTGGAGATACAAGCAGCCTTTCTGGCTCTCAGGGCCCTACATCACTGGATCAAGAACAGGACAGAACAACTATTCTGCAGATGGACAACAGGGCAGCAGTTGCCTATATTCAGTGCCGGGGGGAACTCGCAGCAGCATGTTGCTGAGAGAAGTGGAACCCATAATGTCATGGGTGGAGGATCACCTGCATTCTCTGAGGGCAGTCTATCTCCCTGGGAGGTTGAACACACAGGCAGAATGGGCCTTGCATCCCTATGTAGTCCATAGGTGAGGTCTACCTAAAATAGACCTCTTTGCATCCCACAACAACCGCAAGCTTCAGAGGTTCCTGTCCCAGTTTCTGCATCACCAGGCAGAAGGGACAGATGTGCTAGTTATACCCTGGAATTGCAGCTTAGCATATGCTTTTCCTCCAACATCTCTAATCATGAGATTCCTCTTCAGATTGTTGAAAGAGCAAGTAACGGTCATAGCCATTCTCACATTCTGGCCACGGTGACCTTGGTTTACCTTGGCGATACACCTCAGCACGCAGCATCCAAATATCTGCCCTCTTAGCAATTACAAAGCTCAGATGGGCTGAGGATCCAATAGTCAGGAAATTCCTAAAAGCAGTTATCAAGATTCGCCCACCGAACAGAAGAGTCTTTCCCCAATGAGATCTGTCAGTATTACTGAGTTTCTTGTCAACCCATCCGTTCAGTCCAACTGAGCAATGTTCTCTTTGGGACATAACTTACAAGGTGGTTTTTCTAACAACAATAACCTCTGGCAGAAGTGTTTCGGAGCTCCAGGCCCTGGAAGCCTGCAAGCAGCATATACGATTCTTCCCAGATCAAATCGAATTGAGGCCTATTGACCACTTTGTGCCAAAAGTAGCAACATCCTTCCAGCAGTCAGGTATTTGGGCTTTGCTCAACTTCCCAGAAGAGCACTCAGGGAGTCTGCACAAACTAGATGTTTGCAGAACATTGAGGGAATACTTATCTGTTACTGAGCCCTTCAGATCTTCTGACAAGCTCTTTATAATCCCAACAGGGAAGTACCGGGGGAAATAGGCTACTGGAAGAACTTTGGCAGGATGGATTTTCAAACTCATACACAGACATACTAGCCTTATTGGCTGAATATGTCATGTCAACTGTGGGGGAATTTGTGACTGAGAAGCTACGCTTCAATAACCTGCTTTGAGGGTGTACAGTGTTTTTACACCCTTTACAAAGGATGCACCCTGAGCTAAAAGTTAACAAATAGAGTTGAGCGAACCCGAACTGTAAAGTTCGGGTCCGTACCGAACTTTGGGGTGTCCGTGACCCGGACCCGGACATTTGAAAAAAAGTTTGAGTTCGGGTTCTGGGTTTGGGTATTTGATCACGCATGTTGAATAGCTGCAGGGCAGCCAATCAACAAGCATTTCACTGGTTTGCCCTTAGAAGCCATCACAGCCATGCCTACTAATGGCATGGCTGTGATTGGCCAGTGCATCATGTGACCCAGCCTCTGTATAAGCTGGAGTCACGTAGTCCTGCATGTCACATGCTCTCAGGCTAGTGTAGGGAGAGGATGCTGCCGGCACTGAGAGGGACAGATTGCAGATATTAATAACATCTCATCTTGCATTACAGAACGATCTGATTCTGGACTAGGTTGAGATTACTACTACTGCTTTGAGGGGCAGATTGCAGATCTCATCCTGCATTACAGAACGATCTGATTCTGGACTAGGTAGAGTCTACTGCTTTGAGGGACAGATTACAGATCTGATTTTTCTAAAATCATCTCCTATTTCTAAAGGGAGAGGTTCCTGCTGTTGCTGTAAGGGACAGATTATTGTTCTAAAATCATCGCCTACTCCTATAGGGTCAGGTTCCTGCTGTTGCTGTAAGGGACAGATTATTGTTCTATAATCATCGCCTACTCCTATAGCGTCAGGTTCCTGCTGTTGCTGTAAGGGACAGATTATCGTTCTAAAATCATCGCCTACTCCTATAGCGTCAGGTTCCTACTGTTGCTGTAAGGGACAGATTATTGTTCTAAAATCATTGCCTACTCCTATAGGGTCAGGTTCCTGCTGTTGCTGTAAGGGACAGATTATTGTTCTAAAATCATCGCCTACTCCTATAGGGTCAGGTTCCTGCTGTTGCTGTAAGGGACAGATTATTGTTCTAAAATCATCACCTAAACTGCCACGGTCACGGTCTAGTCAACCTCTAGGCTCTTACTCCACATCCACCCCCCTTCCCATTTTTATTTTTTTATTTGATTTTAAGTTATCCCTATCCCCATTTTTTTGTTGGCACTTGTCCTACTCTTACCCCCATTTTACTTCCTTTTGCAGCCCTCTAGCACTTGCCAGGGCTTTTTTACAGCCATTTTTGTGCCGAAAAGTTTGGGTCCCCATTGACTTCAATGGGTTCGGGGTCTGGGTTAAAGTTCGGGTCAAGTTCGGTACCGAACCTGGACTTTTTCGTGAAGTTTGGCCGAACCCACCGAACCCGAACATCCAGGTGTCCGCTCAACTCTAGTTAAGATGTATAAGCTCTGTGACAGGGCAACAGGCTACACATATATTTTCCTGGTATATTTAGGAGTAGCAGCAAGATTGTTTGGGACTTGGTGTCACCCTTGTTTGGAAAGGGGTTAAGTTTATACGTGGACAATTTTTATACTAGCGTGCCACTTTAGACACCTCTTTCAATTAGGAATTGGCGCATGTGGCACCATGCAAATCGCCAGGGCTTCCCCCAACGGCTTGTAGATATCCGACGGGGGAGAGAGCCTGCTTGAGTTCCACTGAATTGCTTGTCGTGAGATGGAAGGACAAACTGAAGTTTTTGTTCTGTATTCCATTCACGCAGACGCGGCAGTTCAAATTATACGGCAACTGGTGGTCCACGAATACAAACTTAAAATGGGAGGGGTGGATTTCAATGACCAGATGATGTGGACATACTTAATTGCCTATAAGGCCACACGCTGGTACAAAAAAGTGTCTGTGTACCTATTTTAATTGGCTCTGTTCAACGCTTATGTACTATACAAAGCATCTGGAAGAACTGAATCCTTCCTAAGATTCCAGGAAAAGATCATCACAGCCCTTCTGTATCCAGAAGGTGCTGTGGCCCAATTTCCCAATCCAAATGCAGTGAGCTGGCTGCATGAGAGGCATTTACCCATCCCTACCCAAAGTGCACCCCAAAGAAGATGTCTTGTCTGTTGAAAACATGGACATAGGCGTGACACCCGCTATTATTGTCCCTTCTGTCCTGGCCAACCTGGTCTCTGCATCAGAGGCTGTTTCACTACTACACAACTAGTGGAGTATTAGCATAGGGTACAGTACAGCACAGTCCTAGGGCACACTTTCACACAGGGTCTCGAAAGATGTTAGATGGCCATCACATTTTGAGAGACCCTAACCTGGAACCTTTACAGTTACAAATAAAAGTGTAAAAAAAATAAAATAAAATAAAAAAATATATAAAATAAAAAAGCCCAAAATAGTTGTTGTTTTATTGTTCTTACTGTATTTTATGCTATACTGTAATGCTTTATTGTTACTGTGTTTTGTCATGTTTGCTTTGCAGGTATGTCATTCTACTGGTTTACTGTTAACCATTATTTGCTTTGCAGGTACGCCATTCAGATGCAGAACTAATTTGTTTTTTTTTACAGCAACAGGGTTTGTGCTCACGATACGTAAATAAGTGACTACAGCGCTGTAGGAGGTAATTTCACTACCACAGTTAAAAAAAAGAGCATATATGCCGAAGCATAGGAGCAGGGGTAGACATAGGGGTGGATCGCCCCTATGCTTCGGCATATATTTTTTGCTCTTTTTTTGGCACAGATTGCAATTAAAAAAAGTTGTTTTAGTGAGTTAGTGTTTTATGGATACTGTGATTTATTGTTAACCATTGCTTGCTTTGCAGGCACGCCATTCAGCTGCAGCACTCATTTATTGATTTTGACAGCAACAGGGTTTGCTCTCATGATATATAAATCCATGCCTCCAGTGCTGTAGGAGTTGATTTCTCCTCCACAGTCAAAAAAAGAGCATATAAGAGAATATATATCCCGAAGCATATAGGCAAGGGTGGACATAGGTGCGGATGGCCCCTATGCTTCGGCATATTTTTTTATTTACTTTTCTTGGCAGAGATTCCTTCATCCACATGAATGGAGGAATCTGTTAGGTACTTTTTTTCATTCAGCCCATGGGCTGAACGAAAAAAAAAAAGAATAGTGCATGTATGCCTATCATTAGAAGTGGGTGCATGCAGGGCGATATTCTAATGGTGGGCATACCACCGATCAATTGATGTGAATGGAGGAATCTGTTAGGTTCTCTTTTTTTTATTTAACCCACAGGCTGATTAAAAAAAAAGAACATTACAATATATGCTCAATAAGGACCAGCGATGTACCGGTATGTTGCTGGACTTTGAGTGGTTATACCGGAATGATGCCTGCAGGTTTAGGTATCATCTTGGTATAGTTTTTTTCAGCTGGTGTTTGGCTTTCATGTAAAAGCAATCCTAGTTGCTAATTAGCCACTAGACTGCTTTTACAAGCAGTGGGAGGGAACAAATCACCCTCCCGCTGTCTTCCATGGTTTCCATGGTTTCCTCGGGCTCTCCTGTCCCACTGGGGAACCCGAGAATGCAGCCAGTGGTTCCACCAGCTGACCATAGAGCTGATCGGAGGCAAGAATGGCTCCAATCATCTTTATGGCCTAGGAAACCGGAAGCTACAAGCATTTCATGACTTTGGTTTTGCCAGATATAAACAGCACCATTGGGAAATTGGGAAAACATCTTATCACACCGATCTTGGGGGTAGAGGAGAGATCTAGAGTCTAGACCCCAAATTTTGATAAGAATAAAAATGATAAATTAAAAAAAATGTAAAGGGACAATGTAAAAATAAAATAAAAAAGCAGGGGAGGGCAATAATTCTAGCAGTAGACCTCCTCTGTAAATCTAAAGTAGTAACCTGTAAAGGCTTTTAAAGGGCTTTAAGAATGTATGTAGTTTGTTGCCGCTGCACGCGTGTGCATAATTTTAAAGCATGTGGTGTTTGGTATTTATGCACTTGGCAAGATTATTTTTTTCCAAACATTTGGGCAATATAGTGTGTTTTTGTGCATTAAATTCAAAAAAGTGTGTTTTTTTTTTTCATTTTTTGGAGAATCACTGCGCAAATACTGTGTGAAAAAAAATTGCAACATCCACCATTTTAATCTGTAGGGCCTCTGCGGTGAAAATATATATAATGTTTGGGGGTTCAAAGTAATTTTCTAACAAAAAAATAATATTTTCATGTAAACAAAAAGTGTCAGAAAGGACCTGGTGGTTCAAGTGGTTAGAAGAGTGGGTGATGTGTGACATAAGCTTCTAATGTTGGGAATAAAATGCCAGGACAATTCAACTCCCCCAAATGACCCCATTTTGGGAAGTAGACACCCCAAGCTATTTGTTAAGAGGCATGTTGAGTCTGGAATATTTTATATTTTGCCACAAGTTTTGGGAAAATTACAATTTTTTTTGTTACACAATGTTGTCACTAAATGATATATTGCTTACACATGTCATGGGTATATGTGAACTTACACCCCAAAATTCATTCTGCTGCTTCTCCTGAGTACTGAAATACCACATGTGTGAGACTTTTTGGGAGCCTAGCCACGTACAGGACCCCGAAAACCAATCATCGCCTTCAGGCTTTCTAAGCTTAAATTGCTTATTTCATTCCTCACTACCTATCACAGTTTCGGAGGCCCTGAAATGTCAAGATAGCCCCCCCCAAATTACCCTATTTTGGAAAGTAGACACCCCAAGCTATCTGCTTAGTGGCATGTTGAGTCCATGAAATATTTTATATTTTGTCACAAGTTTTGGGAATATGACAAAAAAGTTTTTTTTTTTTTTTTTTACACAAAGTTGTCATTTAAATGATATATTGCTCAAATATGCCCCGGGTATATGTGAAATAACACCTCAAAATACATTCTGCTGCTTCTCCTGAGAGAGTATGGGGATACCACATGTGTGAGACTTTTTGGCAGTCTAGCCGCCTACAGAACTCTGAAAACCAATCACCGCCTTCAGGCTTTCTAAGGGCGTAAATTGTTGATTTCACTCCTCACTACCTATCACAGTTTTGGAGGCCATGAAATTCCAAGGTAGCACAAACCCCCTCCAAATGACCCCTTTTCGTAAAGTAGACACTCCAAGGTATTTGCTAAGAGGCATGGTGAGTATTTTGCAGCTCTCCTTTGTTTTGGAAAATTAAGAAAGATAAGGACATTTTTTTTTCTTTTTTCAATTTTCAAAACTTCGTGGCAAAAAGCAAGATCTGCAAAATACTCAACATGCCTCTCAGCAAATAGCTTGGGGTGTCTACTTTCTGAAAAGGGGTCATTTGTGGGGATTTTCGTTTGTGTACAGCATTGCTTGACTGTGCAATTACCAGTTAAAGCAGCACAGTGCCAAATTGCAAAAAGTGCTCTGGTTATGAAGGGGTAAAACCTTCCGGGGCTGAAGTGGTAAAATCAATACTGATGGATCTGGTTTGTATTTTGTAGAGACTCTATGTAAGTTTTTTTTCATTCTTGTTCTAAGATGTGTTACAGCAAGTGACATTTACTCCTCCAAAGCCCCCTCAAAATACATAGCAGACCCTTGGAGCGATTTGTGTGATTTTTTTTTAAATAAGCCAGCAATAAAGTGTCATTTGCCAGCAGTTTTAAACACCCTTTTCCTTTCTAAATGTCAGTTAAGCATTTAAAAAAAAAATCACTGATGCTGGCCAAGTGGGATTTTTTTATTTGTATTTTTTTTTGCATTGGTACATGTTCTTCAGAGCAGTGGACACCCCATGCTATTTTTGACACAACCCGGCACTGGTTGTAACCATGTGCTTGGTTTAATATGGTGCTGGCTGTAATTTGGCACCACCTGTAACCTAGTGCTGGATGTTATTAAACACTGCCTGTAAACTGCACTAGCTGTAATCAGGTACAGAGAAAGAATGACATGTGGGTACAGACACTCAGAACAGTAACTGTGCTTACCAGTGGCTTCATTAAAATGGTTAGTCCTGTATTGGTTAACACCTTTATGAAGGTGCTGTAAGTTTATTTACTATTTTACTTTTTTGATGAATCAGGAATCCCTTACTTATTCACGGGGGTAGGGGGGCAGATATCTGAACCCCCCCTCCTGCGTGGGGTTCTCTCCCCCCTTCACCATTTTTTTTCAATTGTTCAGTGGACATCATGAGATCATGAAAAAAAATCAGTGTGTTTATCCCTCACAATACAATCTAAAACACTAAGTAAAAAATTAATAGTAAAATATGCAATGAAATAAAATAAAAAGGAGACACAAAAAAAATATGGAGGAGTTGGGAGGGGGGATGGGGGGGCATACACAAAAAGATATCCTGACTAGAGTTGAGCGAACACCTGGATGTTCGGGTTCGGTGGGTTCGGCCGAACTTCGGAAAAAAGTCCAGGTTCGGTACCTAACTTGACCCGAACTTTACTGCGAACCCCATTGAAGTCAATGGGGACCTGAACTTTTCGGCACAAAAATGACTGTAAAAAAGTCCTGGAAAGTGCTAGAGGGCTGCAAAATGATTTTAGAACAATAATCTGTCCCTTACAGCAACAGCAGGAACCTGACCCTATAGAACTAGGAGATGATTTTAGAACAATAATCTGTCCCTTTAAGCAGCAGACTCTACCTAGTCCAGTCAGATCGTTCTGTAATGCAGGATGAGATCTGCAATCTGTCCCTAAAAGCAGTAGTAGTAGTAATCTCTACCTATCTATCTATCTGCAATCTGTCCCTCACAGCACCGGCAGCATCCTCTCCCTACACTACCCTGAGAGCATGTGACATGCAGCACTAAGTGATTCCAGCTTATAAAGAGGCTGGGTCACATGATGCACTGGCCAATCACAGCCATGCCATTAGTAGGCATGGCTGTGATGGCTTCTAAGGGCAAACCAGTGAAACAATAATAAAACGGGGTGCAGCGCAAAATAAAACACAATATAAAATAAATAAATAAATAATTAAAATAATATTAAACTCTCTGGTGCCACCTCGTGATCATATAAAATTGTGCAAGTGAAAACAAAAACAAATATAAACTGACAGTCTTCAAAGTGCGACTAGGTCCAATTGGGACCGTATAGGCAGGTGAGCGCAGTAAAGTGTTGGCGGTGGTGTGTGGTCCCACTTTTATCAAGTTTTGGATTTATCAGGATTAGTCACTTTGCAAGATTATTATTGAAGCACTTTTTGCACTTTAAGGGTCCTGTTCCCAACACAGCAGTATTTTTCACAAATTTGGATGGACTGTTTTACATATTTTAGAACATATATGCACTATTAGAATAATTTTGAAGACTGCCACTTTATAGTTGTTTTTGTTTTCACTTGCACAATTTTATATGACCACGAGGTGGCACCAGAGAGTTTAATATTATTTTAATTATATATTTATTTATTTTATATTGTGTTTTATTTTGCGCTGCACCCCGTTTTATTATTGTTTATGCTTGTAGTACTGGGAATACTATCGGTGCTTGGCGGCAACTTCTTTAGAATTTAGGGGGTTTAGATTAGCGCGGTAGTGTGATCTTTCTTTTTTAAACCAGTGAAACGCTTGTTGATTGGCTGCCCTTCAGCTTTTCAACATGCGTGATCAGATACCCGAACCCAGAACTCTAACCCGAGTTTTTCAAATGTCCGGGTTCGGGTCCGGGTCACGGACACCCCAAGGTTCGGTACGAACTCGAACTTTACAGTTCGGGTTCGCTCAACTCTAATCCTACCATACACAAAAAGGTATCCCTAGAAAGGATTTTTGTGTTTATGAACAATACATCACAGGAAGCACAGGGGAGTACACACTATGTAGCCCATCACAGTTCAATTAACTCTAATGTAGCACAATACACTGCTGTGTATACAACTGTAGCTAGCACAACTCAGCACTGTATAATATAGCAGCAACTATTTCGTCTAGCCAACACTCTGCCAACTCTCCCTATCGACTCTATATTTATTCAATCACTGTGGGCAGGGACAAGACTTAACTGTATTACTCAGGTATAAATGGACAGAAATACATCCTTTTGCATTTGAAGTGATATTAACGTCTTGTTTTTTTTTTCTTGTTTAAAAATAACAAACATGTTATACTTACTGGCTCTGTGCAGTTGGTTTTGCACAGAGCAGCCCAGATCCTCCTCTTCTCAGGTCCCTCGTCAGCCCTCCAGGCCCCTCCCTCCTGCTGGGTGCCCCCATAGCAAGCAGGTTGCTATGGGCGCACCCAAGCCAAGCTGCTGCTCTGTGTGTCCATTCACACACTGAGCTGTGGCTCGCCCACCCTCTATCTCTTCTCATTGGCTCACTGACTTTGATTGACAGCAGCGGGTGCCTGCTGTCTCAGTCAATAAAGTGGAATATTCCCGGACAGCCGAGGCTCTCAACATCAATGGATTGAGATAAGGCTCAGGTAAGTATTAGGGGGCTAAGGGGGTCTGCTGCACACAGAAGGTTTTTTTTTCTCTTAGAATGCATTAAGATTAAGAGATAAAACCTTCTACCTTTAGAACCACTTTGACATATATTGATGAGCTGTGTGATAATCTGCATGTCACTGCACATTTTACCGCAACACAGATGTACAAATGAAGTAAAAAAATGCATTTAAACTACCTCTAGCAGCACATAACAAACACCTCCAGGTATCAGTTCAGCTTTCTTATTCAATAAAGGAAAGGGCATGACCAGAGTCTCAAGGAAGGTGGTAATTTTTTTAATGATGTATTTCAGAAAATTGGCTCATTATGACCACTAAATGGAGCTAACGATTATAGGAGATGGTCATATTACAAACAATACAACAGGTATTTGAAGTGCCTGTTGGAATGGTTAAGACATGGCATTTTTTTTTTTTTTATACTTAGACCACTTAAAGCTTAATTTCAGTTTTAAGCTGCATGGTTGTAGACTTTGTCATCTATCTGTGGGTAAGTCTTTAATGTACAATGACAAATGCAATGACAATCAAATTTAGAATGAAGCCATTGTTGGCATTTTGAATTTATTAGCTTGTGATCCTCCAGTCATATAAATATGTTTAAATGTCAATGGACTGTTGCTCAGCAGCCTTGAAAGAGCTTAGCTTTTATAACTGTGTGTGGAAGAGATGCTGCTGAAATGGAATAATATATTGTTTTGTTCTCCATTACTAAACACTTGAATGCATAGTACCCGAGGACAAAATGTACTTAATATGTCACACATTTACAGTGTTTTATCTGCTGAGGTGAAGAAAAGTAGGTAAGAAAGTTTTATATTGTCATAAAAGAAAGTAGTAAAATTTTATGAAAATCAGATATTCAGTATTTATAATCAGATGAAATTAACAATTGCATTATTAGTTTAGAATAGAAAATTGACAAAAGCTTATATCCACTTATTGAAAAATGAATTGCATACAAGTAGATGACTGGGAGAAAATTATAAAATCAAAAATTATACAACAGTATAATATATTATATAATAACTCAAACTGCTTCCCTTTGCACATTAGTAGAAGGTACGGAGTCTGTATGTTTTCTAAAGGATATAGCTAAGGTAGGAGGTCCATCCACTAAATGCTCTGCCTGTCATGATTTCTACAGCCATGTACCAATAAATGTTTCTATCTGTCATATAAGTGCTAAGTTTCAATATTAAGCAATTGTCTGGAATACAGGGAAATGGCTCTCTATTATTCCATATGTGGTTGCATAAGCTGAGAGTTATTAAACTCCGAAACATGGGTCTGTGCTGATAACAAACACATAGTCTAAAGACAAAGGACACCGGTATATCAGGAGTTCTTTGAAAGTTTGTAGCTACTGTAGCACATTCTAGCTAGTGTGCTAGATGTAAATAGGTTTGTTAGTATAGGAAAATTGGTTTGGCTGGGAGCCAGGTCTGAGTTGAATCTGGGTCAGAGTTGAGTGACTCAGAGAGGCTGGATGATTCAGCAAGCATCTACTCTGGTGCCTCTCTCTGTTTCTGGAACCTTGGAGAAGATTCCAGATGTAGTGAGTAGAGTTGAGCGAACCCGAACTGTAAAGTTCGGGTCCGTACCGAACTTTTGGGTGTCCGGGACCCGGACCCGAACCCGGACTTTTCAAAAAAAAGTCCTGGTTCCGGTCCGGGGTTCTGGTAATTTATTAAAAGTTTTGAAAATTGCTGTAAAAAAGTCCTGGAAAGTCCCAGAGGTCTGCAAAAGGAAGGAAAATGGGGGTAAGGGTCGGACAAGTGCCCTACAAAGAAATGGGGATAGAGAACTAACTTAAAATAATTAAAAAAAAAAATCACATAAAAAAATCAAAAATGGAGGTGGATGTGGACTATCTTCAAACTGTGTGAGAAAAGTATAAATTAGCCGGGAGAAGCCATCCCTGAAAGGTCCTGAAAAAATGTCGTTAAAAGTTTTGAAAATTATTTAATGGTCTTGGGGCCTGGCCTTGGTCCTGAAAAAAAACTTTTCAGGCCCAAGCCCAGGCCCAGGGCCTGTGGGTTTTCAAGCCATGCCTGGGCTTGAAATGTCAAGCCCAAGCGAGTTGAGATGAGTGATGTAGACCTTAGAAGAGGTTCCAAGGTCTTTGTCTCTCTCCGTGGTCTCAT
>BLSH010363518.1:412434-427818 GCA_018402905.1 Glandirana rugosa | reverse complement strand
AGAAGATTCCAGATGTAGTGAGTAGAGTTGAGCGAACCCGAACTGTAAAGTTCGGGTCCGTACCGAACTTTTGGGTGTCCGGGACCCGGACCCGAACCCGGACTTTTCAAAAAAAAGTCCTGGTTCCGGTCCGGGGTTCTGGTAATTTATTAAAAGTTTTGAAAATTGCTGTAAAAAAGTCCTGGAAAGTCCCAGAGGTCTGCAAAAGGAAGGAAAATGGGGGTAAGGGTCGGACAAGTGCCCTACAAAGAAATGGGGATAGAGAACTAACTTAAAATAATTAAAAAAAAAAATCACATAAAAAAATCAAAAATGGAGGTGGATGTGGACTATCTTCAAACTGTGTGAGAAAAGTATAAATTAGCCGGGAGAAGCCATATCACTGTTCTAAGAACAGTGATATGGCTTCTCCTGGCTAATGTATACTTTTATCCCACAGTTTTAAGATGATTGTAGATTCTAAAAAAGTATACATTAGCCGGGAGAAGCCATATCACTGTTCTACAATCATCTTCAAACTGTGTGTGAAAACTATAAATTAGCGGGGAGAAGCCATACCACTGTTCTAAGAACAGTGATATGATATATCACTGTTCTTAGAACAGTGGTATGGCTTCTCCCCGCTAATTTATAATTTTCACACACAGTTTGAAGATGATTGTAGAACAGGCTAATTTATACTTTTCTTTGAAGATAGTCCACATCCACCTCCATTTTTGATTTTTTTATGTGATTTTTAAATTTAATTATTTTAAGTTATTTCCCTATCCCCATTTCTTTGTAGGGCACTTGTCCGACCCTTACCCCCATTTTCCTTCCTTTTGCAGACCTCTAGGACTTTCCAGGACTTTCTTACAGCCATTTTTGTGCCTAAAAGTTCGGGTCCCCATTGATTTCAATGGGGTTCGGGGTCCGTGTCAAAGTTCGGGTCCTGTCCGGACCCGAACCTGGACTTTGTCCCGAAGTTCGGCCGAACCAGCAGAACCCGAACTTCCAGAGGTTCGATCAATTCTAGTAGTGAGTAGAGGCTATGAGGAGCTGTTGGGCATATTTATGAGGTCCTCAACCAATCCCCAGCAAAAAGGGGCTGGAAGGGGGTAGACACCTCATAAATAGGAATGAATCATGCCAGCAGGGGCAGTCGGGTGGAAGATGAAGTGCCGAGGAGGCTGTCTGTGGCCCTTGAGGATGCCCCCTATTCTGGGGGGAGTGACCCCGGGCCTGGGGCTCGGGTGCCGGAAGGATCCCCCCAACATACAGAAGAACCCTTTCCTGGAGGCACGTGGGCAAGGGAAGGACAGCGGGGGCAGGTCAGCATGTCTCAGAGATCCCCTGAGAAGTCAGCCAGGTGGGCAGGGGAGTGTTCAGTCTGGTAGGACTGTGGAGAATTTAGCCAGGAGGGCTAGTGAAAGGGGCAGCTGCAGCCAGATGGTAGTGCCTGAAGAGGTGGTGCTAGGATCAGTAACCACAAGGTTGTATGCTGGACACTGACATTTTTGCTACACAACTAAGGGGGCCCCCTGAAGTTTGTTCTGAAGTCAAGTGGGCATCCCATAAAAACAATATCCCCATCCAAGTTTATTACCCTCAATAAGAAAAAGAAAACAAAGTCATGGACTGCTCTCTGACTCTAAGTGACTGTGAAAATTTGGTGTGCCTGACTGTACAGGGTGGAGGATCCCAGTTAATTTGCGGTTCTTAAGGGGGTGCGCTACACTACCTTTCATTAAAACGTTCACAAGCAAAAACATATCCATCGAACAGAATGGAAAAAGAGTAATAAAATCACCCTGTATGTAGCTGGAGTGTAAAAAAAACCAGGACAAGCGTATCCACAAGACCCAACACCCATACACAGGCAAAGTAAATTGGTATTTGCAGTGCAGTGTAGCGAGTAATGCAATGGCCTGTAAATTTAGGAAACAAAACTACCTCTCAACAAATCAATAGCCCAACATAAAAGGGAAAATTGTACAAGTCGAGATTCAGCAGTTTTCCAAAAACCTTACCACTTGCCTACCACCATATGTCTTTAAAAAGTAGTGGATCCATATTTCCACATCTCCTTTAATAAAAGCCACTGTAGAAATAACCTTTGGGTGCCCAGTGTTCTGGTAAATAGCTGTGAACCGAGCTGTTCTTGGACAGCTCAGTTAGCTGACACTGTGTACAGAGCCAATCTGAGCAGCTCTGCACCTTGGGATCCCATTGAATTGTTATAGAGGGACCAATCACAGCAAAGTAGATGTAAACAATATAGTGAAGGAAATGGAGGAAAATGTAAAGTCTTCCGCTGTATACACCACAATCCTAAGTGTGAATTCCCATAGTTCTCATGCAATGAAACTGATCCCTGAATAGGTTGAAAGTCCACTCTGTACCTAGTTAGACATGTTCATCCTTACGAACAATTAGTACTATACTTATGTATTTTACCGGAAGAAAAAGCGGACAGTTTTCCTCAAGATCATCAGCCCTTTTGAAATGTATTCTATCATGGAGTTGCCGCTGATTCCACTCTCTGTGAATGAAATTGGCTCCCACTACTATTCAGTGAGGAGCAGCAGCTCCAGTCAATGACCCTTAAGAGCTTCTAATGTTAGATGGCACTGAGGCATCTTCTGCTTGATCCCTAAGCCTTAATTAGAGTGGGAAGGACTCCATCTCTCCATCTGGGTTAGATTGCAATAGAACTTAGAGACACCTGCAGCAGTAACCTCAGTCTGTGTCACAGTCTGTTTCTAGCCACTCATGTACCAGTGCTAGGACATGGTCATCCAATATTCAGGGTGACAATACTAAACAGTGCCCCCTCACTGCATGGTGGTTACTGACAGTGAGTGTTAATTAACACTTTTCCTTCAACATTGGCAGTCACTGGTAGTGCCATTACCCCCCACACACATTGGTGGTCAGTAGCAGTATAATTTAACCGGTTTCAACCCCCTGCATTAGTGGTCAGTGGTAGTGCTGTTAAACCCTGCCCTTCCCTACACACATACTAGTGGTCAGTGGCAGTATTAATTAGCTTCTCTCCTGTACTGGTTGACAGTGGCAGTGTGTTAATCCTCCCTACACACTGGTGGTCAGTCAGTAGCACTGTGCCAGTTAATTAGCAACACCCTCCAACAACCCCCACACATTGATGGAAAAAGTGCAACGAGCAGGCTATTTTTGCACAGCATGAATGTGGAGAACTGCAAGTGTACCAGGGCCAAGCACACTTCTTTTCTCATTTACAGCTACTTGCATTTCTTCTCAGCACTGCACTGCAGTGTTTATTTTGCTGCTTACAGCTCTAGCCAGCAGCAAGCTAAAGTATTTGGGCACTTGGACAGTTATACCACTCAACTTTGAGGGTCTTGTGTTTTTCACGTCTTATTCCCATGTGGAAGGCAAACCTTTCAAGTTAGGGTGCATTTTTACTCTTTGTAAACTGGTAATAACTTGTTACTTCCCTGCCGGAATCTCCACCACTCGCACCGCTAACTTTTGAACCTCAGTGAAGGTTTGTTGCAAAGCAAACTATAACTGGACCATCTGTGTTACTGCTTGCCTTAGGGCCTTAAAAGGGAGGTATCCTGCTTCTCTTCTCTTCTAGTGCATCCAAGGTAATCTGTGCTAAATACATAGAGACACCATTGTGAAGTTGACCAGATCCAATGTGAATAGCTGTTTTCTGGGTCTTGACAGCTAACAGGGCTGTCCTCTCAGATTGTCTTCTTTATCTGGAGTAAGTCAGTGAATCACTTTGATCCCTTTCCCAAGTCATCTAAAGACAAAACTCTGCTGCTGGCAGTCAAATCCTTGTAATAATAAAGTCCTGTAAAGTAGAGAACATATAAAGGTGGCCAGATACCTCTCAACACCAGTTCTGTTTAAGAGTCCTTTGGTCAACTAACACAACCTCCCCAAAGGCCAGGAGAGAGATCACAACATGCTCTGGGGCTTCCCTGGGTTCTCTTCTCTACACAGAACAATTTCCCCAGTTTAGTGTTTGCTCTTCCCTGAATTCTCACGGCCTTGGTCCCATAGGGGAGCAGCCAAAATTGGATCTATGACTGTTGTAGCAGTCCCAGTCTATTTCCAAAGTTGCAATGAACCTTTTACTCTTTGGACAATTTAGGCTCTTGACCCTTTCAGAGCAGCCACAGGTAATGTTCATCTGTCGGTAGTGAATCCTTTTTGACATGATCAGCAGCAACCATAGCCGTCACCAGACATTCCAGCACAGAAGATACAACTCAAGATGTTCCATCCAGTACCACTCACCCTCTACTACTTCAGATACTGCTTTGCCCCATGAGAAACTCCACCCCTTCCTGATTATCGATGGGGGTGATTGCATTGACACTTGGGAAGAGCATGTAAAGCAGTTTTCCAAGTACTTATACTAGCAAAAGACATCTAAGGATGAGGTGTCAAGATGACTGGCAACCCATTTTACCTGAATCAAAGTACTCATCTTATGAAAAGCTTTCTCTAAGATACCTTACAAATAATAGATTCAAAAATAGGATATATTACTTTTATTTACTGCAAAGGAAAGGTTAGCAAAGAAATTCTGTTAAATTTTGAAAGAACTATGATCTGGAAAGGACACACTGACTTGTAAATCATCAGAGAAGGAGAGGAGAGACACAGCGAAGAGGTAAGGGACCGCATATCTCCATAGCGCTCTCCCACTGCTTTTATGCACTGTCTGAACCCTTGTAAAATACCCAATACTTGTGCATATGGGGTAGCATATGTTCTCCTCCCTGGGTGAAATGTAGACATGTGAGCGGCCAATCTTCAGGCCTGAACACTGTCATGAGAGGGGGAGGATGTAATATCTGACACCATCCAACAGGCAGCACACACAGGTCTTGATTTTCGACTCCAGAGGAAAGAGTGGTGGGGGTGATCTGTAAAGAGGAGTAAAAAACAAATGAAGGTGGGCTTTTTAGATACTCTGTCACTTTGCCTTGAATGGGAAAAGTCTCTTTAAGGCAGTGATTCTCAACTCCGGTCCACAGGACTCACTAACTTGCCAAATTTTAAGTATTACCTTGGGGAGATGCAGACTAGAATGCTGCAATCACTGAGCAGCAAATGATATCACCTGTGATGCATTTCAGTTATCCTGCAAACCTGGCCTGTTAGTGGGTCCTGAGGACAGGAGTTGAGAACCACTGCTTTAAGGAATCCATCAAACAATTTCAATAAATTAGAAAAAACAAAGGCTTAAAAAGTCATTAGACACTTAGAATGCACTATGTTCTATATCCCAGTGCAGAGAGCAGTAGTGGGCAAGTCTCTCATCAGATGTCAGATTTCAGCTTCATAATGAATGGAGAAAGAAAGGCTAATTTCATGTTTCATGTACTCATGTTTGCAGCTTATTAAATAAAAGGCCAAATACATTTTTCTGCATTACTTAACACAGCTGTACACAATTGTTTCTGTCTCTCTGGTTTTTGTATCACTTTTTAAGCTCTCTTCCAAATAAAGCTAAAGTTATAATGTACACCCAGACTTATTTACATATTTCATCAGAGATGTGTACAACAAGCTCAGAACTGATTGATATGTAATTGCTGTAGCTGTCTCTATGCTGCATTCAGAAGAAGCACGGTGGAATACATAGCAGTGTATGGAGCTCTGATTTATGAGATTACAATGTCTGCTGCCTGCCATGCATTACCGCTGCATGATAATGATAACAAAATGCCAATGCTACAACCAAGTCTGGGGCTCTCTCATCTACTTTTTCTTCATTTGTCTTAACTGTGCAAAGAAAATAAACACACAGACAAACAAAAAAGAGCACAAAACAATAATGGCTGCATAATGCTATAGATAAAATATAAAGATATTTTCTCTATGATTTAAAGGGAATTTGTCACTAAGAAAAAATATTTGGGCATGTTAGAGTTCAGTAATTCATGTTAAAGTACATTTAAAGCCCATTTTTTTTTCAATTTGGATAGAATGTTGAATCGTCAAAGTGACACTAAATCATTTCCTTATACGCCAAAATAATCCATACACACCTGCCTCCTTGTAAAATCCTCTTTGGGCTCCCAAACCTTTTACTTCCCCCCTAATGTTTCTTTAGAACAAGCAGCGCATTGGTGCATTAGTCGTGGTAGTATGCATTGCTGTATACATTCTACAAATCTCATAGTCTATAATCCATAGTCCCTAGTCTATCTCAGGTAAGGGTGGCTATATTCCTACATACATCATGGAGAATTAACATTTACCTTCTAACAGGAAGTTGCATCACAGAAAAAAAAGTAATTTAGAGATTTGGAGTAGGCTGGGAGCAATGGAAATGTACTTTTCTGAGCTAGGAATACATATTTCAACAGATTTTTCTTTTTTTAACACAAGTTTAGTGTCACTTTAAAGTGTATGTTACTGTAAATATTTTCTTTTTATGTATGTGTTCAGTTGCTCACATACAGTATGTGTAGTTTATTAAACATAGTCTCTAGCACTTTCATGTATTCTTCAATCTAAAGTACCAGGTTAATCCAGCAAGTCACCTTTCTTCCTAGTTTTAAACTAACAACACAAAGCACAGAAGTTGATCTGCATTAGCGTGGTCAGTTTTCATCCTTTGGCTGGCCACTCACAGGTACAGGACACCGTGCAGAGACACAGCATGCTGGTATTGGGTAGTTTGTTCAGGGGCGGACAGGTAGTTAGCTTTAACCCACTGGACTGGTCTTTTTTCTGTGGGGCCACATATTTGGCATCTCCCTTTGTGCTGGGAGTGCAATGCACGACGCGGTCCCAGCACAGAGCTCGGGGTCTCACCTAGAGCCCCGGCCGCCGTTCTAACGATCGGGACCTGGAACGTCCGATTTCTGGTCACCTGATCACTGTGATAGCCTCTGATTGGCAATCACAGTGATCAGTCACTGTGAAGCCCACCTCCGTGTTTTCTGTCTCTGTGAATGGACGAGAAAGATACATTGTATCATTCTCTGTCCTCGCAGAGATAGAAAAAAAAGTGTGTGTAGGGGAAAAAAAAAAAACAATAATTAAAAAAAATACCTAGATCACGGTTTGATTTAGTTCAGTGCCAGGGTTAGTGTTTGGGTCAAGGTCAGGGTCAGTATTTTTTGGACAGGATTTATTTTTCTGAAATTAGTATCAGTGTCAATCAGTGTTTTATGTAGGATTAAAAAAAGCAAATTGCCCACTATTGTTTCTGGGCTGTACTACGGGTACAAACAACAACTAACATACACATATGTGGTATCGCTGCGATCGTCAGGAGCTGGAGAATTTATTGTGGGTTAATCTTTGGTGTTAGGTTATGGTAGTAGGAAGAAATATACAGTTGCGTTTTAAAAAAAGTTTTTTTTTTTTATAATTTTGGAACAGTTTTCCTTTGATAATAAAAAAAATCATTACCAATTACCACCAAATGAAAGCCCAATTGGTCCTGAAAAAACAAGCTATAATCCACGTGGCTGCACAAAGTAGTCGTGAGGATATGTACGGTTTTACTAACACAGGTCAAAATTGCAAAATTGGGCTTAGGCATTAAGATTTGTTTTACCCTTAGACACGAAGGATTTACTTTAGAAGAGACAAAGCATGTCTCTTCTGTATTAAAAACCCTGCCTGTTCCTCAATTTTTATTTTTTGTATAAATTTCCATGTTAACGATCTTTAATCCACATCCTCAATTCCTATTCTCAGGCTTAAGCCCTTCAGTCCTGGCTCAGCCCCTCCCCGAAGGGGAAAGCGATCTCCACTCTTTTTACTCTCCTGCTGCTGATCATACATTAACTGGTCATAGGTCTGTCCGTTTTAATGTAAGGATTACCTCATCATCCCTACCGACTGGGTGGGGCTACAGTTAAAGGGGAATTTATCACTGCCTAGAGACTTATTTCAAACATGTTTTTAAAACAACAGATTTGCATCAATCTCGGTTGGGCGATGCATAGTACCCCATTATGCTTCTAGTTTGCAGGGGAATATAGAGGAAGTAAACCCATAAGGGTTTACTTCCTCTTTAAGGAACATTATTTATTGAATGTAATGTAGGACAATTTCTTGAGTCAAATGGTGGAAGCCCCAACTAGAGATAATTCTCTGCTGGACCTACAATTTACAAATTACAAATAGCTAATTGCAGATTTGGAAGCAAGGGTAATTTAGCTAAGAGTGATCACAGAGTAATTATGTTTGCCATAAATTATAGGAAAAAGATTCATGAGGGTAGGACAAGAACACTAAATTTTAAAAGAGCCCACTTTAATAAGTTGAGATCCGTACTATGTGAAAAACAACAGACTTACTGGCCAGATCAACAGGTGAAAATAAAAGAAAGGAAGCTAAAAAAGAAAGCAAATGCAACCATCACATCTAAGAATTGGTAAGCTGCAATATAATAAATGCTTGCTTTTGGGTTTAATAGTGCTTTAATGTGAATGAATCACCAGGACCAGATGGCTTACATCTGAGAGCCCTCAAAGAACCTAGCCATGTCATAGCCAGACCATAATTCTGAATATTTAAGGACACTGTACTGCACTGCACCAGCTGATTGGCAAAAGGCAAACACAGTACCAATATTAATAAAAGGGCTGAGATATATACTTGGTAACTACAGACCAGTCAGCCTAACATCAATAGTATGTAAACTATTGGAAGGAATGATAAGGGACCAAGAATTTGCTGATGAAATTAATATCATTAGTAGTAACCAACAAGGATTTATGAAGAACTGTTCTTGCCAGACCAACCTTTTAACATTCTATGAGGAAGTGAGCTGTAATTTGGATAAAGGAACACCTGTGGATGTAGTGCATCTAGATTTCACTAAGGCCTTTGATACAGTCCCCGACAAACAATTAAGTTACAAATTAAGGTCTTTGGCATTAATGACATGGTATGTGCCTGTGTAGTAAACTGATTGCAGGAACATGTCCAGTGGGTGGTGATTAATGTCATATTTTCTGAACGATCTGGAGTTTTGAGAGCTCTCTCTCCTAAGACCAGTTTTGTTTAACTTGTTCATAAACAATGTTGAAATAAATAGTTCAATCTACCCGTTTGATAATGATATTTTGCTAAGCAAAGCAATAACGTCACTACAAGATTTAGCAACAGTACAAGAAGACCTGGCAAAATATTTGAGTGGAATGGCCTTCTTGTACGTGTTCTTTTTTTTCTTTTTGTACCAGTTTTGCTTGTTCCAAAGATACCTTGAAAATCAATAACGATTTATTGAACAAAAAATAGAGAGGTGGACAGCCATATGAAAGATGGGGTTCAGTGTGGGAAAATGTAAAATAATGCACCTGGAAGCTAAATATGTAAATATGAGTTACACACTAGAGCGGGAATATGCAATTAGCGGACCTCCAGATGTTTCAGAACTACAAGTCCCATTAGGCATAGCAAGACTCTGACAGCCACAAGCATGACACCCAGAGGCAGAGGCATGATGGGATTTGTAGTTTTGTTACAGCTGGAGGTCCGCTAATTGCATATACCTGCACTAGAGGAATGACTTCTGGGGAAATTGAGGATGGAAAAGGATCTGGGAGTCCTAGTAGATGACAGACTCAGTAATAATATGCTATGCTAAGCTGCAGCAAGCAAGGCCAACAGAGTATTAGCATGCATTAAGAAGGGTATTTACTCCAGAGATAAATCTATAATGATACCACCTTAAAAATCTTTGGCTCAGCCACATCTTGAGTAGAATGTCCATTTTTGCCCACCAATCCTCAGAAAGGATGTTCTTGAACTTGAGAGAGTCCAGAGAAAAGCAACAAATCTAATAAGGAGGGTGGAGAACCTCAGTTATGAGAAATGACTACAAATATTAAGCTTATTTTCCCTGGAGAAGAGACACTTAATAGGAGATATGATAGTGATATACAGATCCATGAATGGTGACTCTTGCAATGGGAGGAACCTTCTTAATCTTAGGTCTCTAAAGAAGACATGTAGCCACACAATAAAATTGGACAAGAAAAGGGTCCATGGCCCAAAACTAGACAAGGGTTTTTTTACTGTTAGAGTGGTAGGATGTGAATACCCTTCTACAGTTGGTGGTGTCAGTGGAAAGTGTAGATTAGTTCAAAAAACTTTTAGATGTGTTTCTTAGTGAGCAAGATATACAGGGGTATGGAAAACAGTATTTTGGGATTGGTTTACTAAAACTGGAGACTGAAAAATCTGGTGCAGCTTTGCGCAGAAATCAATCAGCTTCCAGGTTTTATTGTCAAACCTTAAAGGAGAAATACAGCCAAAGCTTGTTTGGCTGTACTTCTCCTGTGGTTCACAGGAGTGCAATTCTGCACCCCTGTGACCTGTTTTAAGCCGCTGTTGGCTGATATCACAGAGTCGATCAGGATTCACCCAGATGCCTGAACAGCACCTGGCTCAGCCTCTCAGTGAGCTGCTGAGTGCCTGAGCCAGACACTCCCGTCCCCTCCACAGTTTAGTGCTCCAGTGAGCGGGACGGGGCGGGGCGGGGCAGAGTAGAGAGCCAGCGACTGACTGAGAACTGAACGATCAGCGGTCTTTGATTGCTCAGTTCTCAGCCTTACATAAATCCCAATTGTTTAATAATACACACACAAAAAAATTAAATCTTGGGGGCCTAGCCACAACAATTATGCTTTACTACCACCAGGTTTGTATTGATCCAAAGTTGGAAAGCAAAATGTATATAATAAATAATAATAAAATAGTGAAAAAGATGGATGTTGATGCTTATAAATGAATGCCAGATATGCACATACTGGAACCAAAATCATCCCTAGAGAGACTACCGGTGGAATGGAGGAAATACGTGACCATCAGTCACACTGGCTAGATGTCCTCAAATATGCAGATATCAGAAGATCAGGGATATTCACCACCTGTGCCAAATATTTCTAATAATCTTGATATTTGAAAACCTCCCAGGTCAATGATCTCCAAACAGAACACGAGCAGTGTACATCAGTGTCCAGCTGACAACAACACCTCACCTCATCTTTGTTTTGTTTTAATGGACCAAAAGCTAGTAGGCCTAGAGTTATCACACAGTGGCTGTCATTTACACATTGGTCACTTTTCTTGAGTTAATGCAAGCCCAGCTCATCTCACCTTAGGAAGTGGCACCTATGTTTTGGGTGCCAAAGAACCTTGTCCCTGCACTGTGACATGGGAGCCAGAATTTACATTATTGGGTCACCTCTGATCCAGCAGCCTGGGAATAAATGATGACCCTAGATGGCTCATGAGAAAAGCATGCAAAAGCATTGTCACTGGCACTACTGTGATCTCTGTGAGAGGTTATAAATACTTGTCTGTTACATGATTTGTTAAAAATAATCCTAGGTCCACTTTAACTGAGCTGCATATTAAAATGACAACTATCAGACATTGTAGAAAATCCTTCATTTTGAACAGTCTATAGCTTCATCAACAAATATGAAGCTGCAACTGCATAATTGAACTTTAAAAAGATTGTCATATTATAAGACAAAAACAATTTTTGCATGCAAAATTAGGTGTTTTTATTTATTTATATTGCCACAAAACTGCTTCAATGTAGCTTTTATGAGAAAATATGCAAGGATATAAAATGGAATGGAATTCCAAAAAATAAAGAAAATCACATTTTTATCACCTTAGCTCATTCTTGCTGGAAATGGCTTTTCAGGTCTAATAGCTACAATTTTATATCTAAGCCATCTGACCAGCAGAATTATGCCAACATAAAAATCTATCTACCTAGTAAATTAAGAGCAAAGACTACAATAAGACTGACTGTGGAGGAACATTTTATGTATGTCATTCTGAAAATGTACCACTAGATGTCAGTGGTGGGTAGCTTTTAAAACATATATGCTTTTTACATTACAGATTAAAGAACTTCAGGCAAAACAGGAAATTTCAAAATAAATAAGTCATAAAAATAACCATTCCTCTGTCATTTTGTTTTGGGAACGATGTTGGACATTAAATTTAGGATCAACAGTGGATTTTAACATTCAGTACCCCAAATACTTGCTTCCAGCAAGGAGACTTCTGAGCATGTGTTGGTCGGACCATGCTGCTAAAGGTCATCTTCAATAGAAATCCTGCACATTGTGCGAACTGTCATGAAGCAACCACACTTATAGTTAATGTATTTAGTAGTTAATGAGTATTTCAGATTGGAACTGAGGTTGCTGGGATTTTTAAAATATAAGTCTTGCTTTGAAAGAAAAAAAATCAATACCTTCCAGCTCCTTTATTATTTAAAAAAATCCTTGCAGACCTTTGTTCTAGATTTAGATTTGATATAGACCTTTCCAGTGACTTTTCTGAAACATCTTACTGGGAGTGTTTGTCTTTATTATGATCATATAATCTTAGTAGTTCATATTTTATTATGTACAGATCTGTACAGAGTTTGGTGTGAAATAGCAGGGATCTCCTGCAATAGGAGTTTCACCCCTAGTGAAGCACTTTCACAGTCTATGTGAGAAGGAATTCTGGGATTGCAGATTTTCTTTTTATAACACTAAGGGGTCTGTTTATCAAAAAATGTGCTACATCAATGTCTCAGCATTCACTTAAAAGAAACAATCTCCGTAATCATTGTAATATGTGTGGAATATCAATTTCTAATGGTCAAATGTGAAATGTCAGTTTTTAGCACATGTGCTTAAAAAGGCCCACACGGCTGAGCTATGGGAAGTGGGCTGGGAGAAGAGCTCTACAAGCTGATGGAATAGGGTGGCTGCTCCCTACTGTTCCTTGATGGTTGCCTCTGGAGGACTTACTGCCTCATTGGGGTTGTGCCTCCCCCTCACTTTCCTCCTCTGCTCAATCAGGCACCCATGTCGAGTCAGTGACCTCATCATCCCCTCCATCCTCATCATCACTGGGCCAACTTGGCAATATGCTGCTCCTGGGGGAACTTGACTGCCAATTTGTTGTTTAATAGTGTTCTCCTCTCTCTGTAGGCTCATGTTACTCCCTTCCTCAACCTTAGAACCAAGATCTGAATTAAATAATGCCTGTGCATTCTCAAGAAGCAAGTGGCTGGCACTATGTTCAAATAATTCAGCTTGATCCTCTGTGCATGATGCTGGGGCTATGGCAGGGGAAGCTGTGGAGGCAGAATAGGCTGCTCTGGCAGCTGCGGTGGACTGCAAACTAGTATCAGCTTAGGTGATAGAGGATGAGGATGGTTTATAGGCCAGTCCACCACCTCCTCTGCATGCTGTGGCCTGGATAGCATGGGCAACATCACTAAACAGAGACAAACGTGCCCTGCCTTAGGACTGACCATGTCCACCTTTGCCTGTGGACACAGACCCTGCTGGCCCCCTCATAGTGGCACAGGAACATCTCCCTCTCCTCGTTGGCCTCCCAGACATCATGGGGGGCCTATTAACCAAATTCAGTAGATATTAGGAAATGGGTGTTTGGATGCAATTTATTGAATGACAAGTGGTGTTTGGTGCACTTTAAATTGAGGACTGGCACTGACAGAAATTGAAAAACTATAAAAAAATAAAATAAATAAATAAAAATGGGGGAACACCAGCGTCACAGTAAGAAAAACTGTGTCTGACAATTTTAAAAAAGGGGGCAGGCAGGAGACAAAAAATATACATATTTGGGGGGAACACCCTATCAAATGCATGGTGCTGCTTGTAAGACCAACAGACAAAAAAATGCATATTACAGCGCACACATGATACTTACTCCTGCCAGGCTGTTTAAAAGCATCTAAACGTATATAACAAAAAATGCAAAAATACGGGGGTTTGGTCACACTAAATGGCCATGAAGTGCTTAAGCCCACTGGCTGCTGCAAAGTACCCCGTTTTAACAGTGGGAACCTACACTGACCTTAGAGTGAATGCTCATATCTCTTAAACCATGGAAGCTAACGCCTCTCTTTATGGGAGACCAGAAGACACATCCCATGGATCAGGTGGACACTGATTGGGGATAATTAAGGAGGATGGGGTTCACGAGCCCAAAAGGTCTGGTCCGGACCTTAGCATACAAAAAGATACATATTTGGGGGGAACACCCTATCAAACACATGGTGCTGCTTGGGGACAAAAAAAGGCGCAGCAACCATAAAAAAAAATGTGTATACAGCACGAAATGTAAACACTGCACTACACTCACACTACACTAACACTACACCATACTTACGCTACACTGACACACTACACTAACACTACACTACACTTACACTACACTGACACACTACACTCACACTACACTATACTTACACGATACTCACACTACACTAACACTACTCTATACTCACACTGCACTGACACACTACACTAACACTACACTATACTCACACTGCACTGACACACTACACTAACACTACACTATACTCACACTGCACTGACACACTACACTAACACTACACTGTACTCACACTGCACTGACACACTACACTCACACTGCACTGATACACTACACTCACACTACACTATACTTACACGATACTCACGCTATACTAACACTACACTATACTCACACTGCACTGACACACTATACTCACACTACACTGACACACTACACTCACACTACACTGACACACTACACTCACATTACACTATACTTACACGATACTCACACTACACTAACACTACACTATACTCACACTGCACTGACACACTATGCTCACACTACACTGACACTACATTATACTCACACTACACTACACTATACTTACACTGCACTGACACACTATATTCACACTACACTGACACTACACTATACTCACACTGCACTGACACACTATACTGACACTACACTGACACACTACGCTCACACTACACTATACTCACACTACACTAACACTACACTATACTCACACTGCACTGACACACTATACTGACACTACACTGACACACTACACTCACACTACACTATACTCACACGATACTCACACTACACTGACACTACACTGACACTCATAGTCACTATAACACTAACTAGTAGAGTTGAGCGAACACCTGGATGTTCGGGTTCTGCTGGTCCGTCCGAACTTCGGGACAAAGTCCGGGTCCGGGTCCGGACGGAACCCGAACGATCGCACGGACAAAATGGGGGTAAAATGAAGGAAAACGTCGGGAGACCCCGAAAGGTCCTGAAACGATGTCGGTAAAAACACGGATTTTCAAGCCCAGGGGTAACTAAAGTTACCCCAAGCAACAGGCACGCTAGCAAGCCCAAGGCAGGCCTGGGCCTGGGCCTGAAACAGGGCTTCAAGCCTGCCTGGTCGTCTTGGGCTTGTAGGTCCACAAGCGAGTTGAGATGATCAATCACAATATCACTGATACTCACAGTCACATCACAGTCACATCACACTCATAGCACACTCATATCACATCACACTCACAT
>BLSH010363518.1:390576-410833 GCA_018402905.1 Glandirana rugosa | reverse complement strand
AGCTTGATCTGCAACTCAAAGCAGCGGTATGTGAAATCTCTAATTTCTGCTATCTGTCCTCAGAGCAACAGCACAGACAGCAGTAGTAAAGTAATCTATCTCAGGATGCAGGATCAGGTCTTAAAATGGCTCAAATCTGTCCCTCACGCCGTCAGCTACCTTTCCCTACACTAACCCAAGGAGCATGTGACTGCAGCACTGTGACTCCAGCTTATAAAGAGGCTGGGTCACATGATGCACTGGCCAATCACAGCCATGCCATTAGTAGGCATGGCTGTGATGGCTTCTAAGGGCAAACCAGTGAAACGCTTGTTGATTGGCTGCCCTGCAGCTTCTCAACACGTGGAGTAAAATAGCAGAACCCCGGACCGAACCCGAACGATTTTTGAAATGTCCGGGTCCGGGTCCGTGCCACGGACACCCGAAAGTTCGGTACGGACCCGAACGTTACAGTCCGGGTTCGCTCAACACTACTAACTAGCTATCACTGAGCCCTGCTCTGTCTATCTCCAAGAACACACTGCAAAACTTCCTGTGGGAAAGAACCTTTTATAGTGCGGGGTGGGACAATGAGCACTGAGCCATTATTGGGCAAAGTCATCATGACTTTGTTGAATCAGGGCTCTGACAGTGCTTGTGCCATGATTGGGCAAAACCTTGCATCTGACCACTGGTCAGGTGCTTTGCTTCATCCAATTAGGGCCCTAGAATGCACTGTGCAGCACGAACATCCCGCCGAGTGCCCCCATCAGATTTGGGTGTTCGTGGAACACCCGAACAGGCGATGTTTGGGCTCAACTTATGCTCGGTCTGAACTGCTCGCCCAACGCTAAAAACCAGTAAACCAGATTAGCAAGATGATGAGAACTCTTTGTGCACAGAGTATTGTTTTAATGGCTGCAGAAAACACATTTGTATTATTTTTATAGTTTTAGTGAATTATTTTTGCAGACAGTGAAAGGAAAGTCAGTTTAACCACATTAAAGTGATTATAAAGGTTTACATTTTTTTTTTTTTGCAATAACAAACATGTTACACGTATATGTTCTGTGCAATGGTTTTGCAAAAGGCAGCCCAATCCTCCTCTTCTTGGGTCCCCCAACGACACTCCTGGCTCTTCCTTCTTCCTTCCCCCCTCTGAGTGCTCACCATAGCAAGCTAAGGGAGCATTCGTGCGGGCTTGATCCCGAGCTGCGCTGTGTGTCCACTGACACATATGGTGGTCCCCTTCTCCCTTTGCTCACTGGCTATGAATAACAGCAGCAGGAGCCAATAGCTCCCAAAGCTGTCTCTGAGCCTATAAGGAGGAAAAGCGCAG
Organism: Glandirana rugosa; assembly: GCA_018402905.1. Classification (NCBI taxonomy): domain Eukaryota; kingdom Metazoa; phylum Chordata; class Amphibia; order Anura; family Ranidae; genus Glandirana; species Glandirana rugosa. Next base: position 409,515 of record BLSH010363518.1, on the reverse strand, counting down.
AGAGAAACGCTTGTTTATTTCTGTTTTTCTGTAAAAAAAAAACACATGGATTTTACTATCAAATATCAAAAATCTAGGCTGCAATTGTTGTCCTTCTTCTGAAAATGTAGTTCCTTAGAAGAAGAGATGAAAACATTTGTGCCTTTATTTCTTCCTTCCTCATTGATCTCTTCTTACTGCTGTTTCTTTCCAAATGATAAAGCTAATTAAAAGGTTAGTTCACCTTTTCACAAAAAAATTAAAAGGTGAACTAACTCACTGCAAGTTCCCCACACCCCTGATCCCCACTGTACTTATCTTCTGCTGCCCATGCCAGCTGGTGCAGCAGTCCGGGCATTTGAAAAATGCATTTTGCAGCCGGAAGGCTATGTAGGATCATACCCACAATGATGAGCAAGCATTGGTCAGCATGTGACCGCATGTGACCATTGAGAAACCTCTTTGTTCCAGGTATCATCTCAGTGAAAGGCAGTGAATAATCATCCAAGTGCAGTGGGGACTGGGGTGTGAAGATGGTGCTGTGCGTTAGTTCACTTTTTTCTGTTTTGTGAAAAGGTGAACTAACTCATAAAAGTTGGTTGAATATCTGGTATAAATGTCCCAAGAAATGCATTGTAAATATGAGATGTAGAAGCCACCAATGAAGGGACGGTAGCTTTTGGCATTAGGGTTCTGGTGCCAAAAGCAGTTAAAATTTCTGCAGCTCCTAAAAAAAAGTTTTCTCTAAACCTTTTTCTATCCAAACACTTAACTAGTAGCATAACTACTGTACATCTTCTTCTCTATATGAGCTCAGAGCGTGAAGAACCCACCTTCTGGGGGTCCTTAATCAAGCCGCACTAAACTTACAGAAGAATCCTGCAAGGAACAGTGCCCAATCATTACAAAATTTACCATGATGTCTTGTGCCTAGATGCAGACTTATAGAAAAAATATATAGTGGGAAGCATGAAAATGGACAGAGGATGGGGTACAGGAAACCTAGAGTTGGGGTTTAATAAGAGTGGGATGGTGCAACAAGCCAATGATCTGAAACATAGGAGTATTTTAGCGAATAATATAAATTTGCTTTGTGGGATAAAAAACAATTCCTAGCCCAAACCACAACCAGACTAAATCTGGTCATACAATAACCTTTTTTTTTTTCAAGGCTGAAGGCAAAGAAAAAAATGGCCTGATTGCCCCATCCACACACTCGATGTGGATGGAGGAATTACTCCTTTTGTGCTAATGTATTCTGACTGCAAGGAACCTTCGTTCTGTCAGATCACACTAATTAGTGTTGCTGGATATAGCCAGTGGCACTGATTGTTCAGGAAAAACCAAACAGGCTGGTTGTGCAGAAGTCGATTGGTACAACCAGCCTGCCAATACATGGATTGAAATTTATCTGGTCCCTACTGAACTGGCTGAACCTTAAGAGGGTGTGGCATGACCTGAAAAGAACTGTTTATTCAGGGAATTCCTAAATGATAAATTCAGCTAGACTTGTTCTGTGATTTTGAAGAGGAAACAGCTTATCTAAACAACTTCTTCAGTTCTAATGAGTGTCTAAAAAATATCCCAGCAATTATATCCACCCAGGTAGCTCAGACACCTTAATTAAATTACCATAGAAAGGCAGATGTTATTGCTCAAGAACAGGATGGAACTTCCCCGTTTTAGTTACATAATCTTATGTCAGTAAAGCTTCACGGGTATTTATTGATTATTGATTTACAGTACATGGCTAAAGGTGTAAATGACCCGACATAGGAGGCCAAATTCTACATGTCAAAACCTCAGTTTTCCTACACCATGAGGAAAATTAAATTTTTATGAGGGCAGTGAGGTGCACATTTTGGACATAGAGGACAACTGGTTCATAAGTGGCATGAAATAGGCCATCTACAACAAACGTAATCAACCAACCTAAACAGAACAGAATAGAATGAACAGAAATAGGGTCCTTCAACACCATCTGTTTTCCAAATAGAATGCCATTTTATCATCTCGTCCCTGGTGATTTGACAACAATTCACACCTTTAGCCTAAAATGAGGAACGGACACATGAAGGCATCCTGGTAGGGATGAAGGGAGTCCCCAGTGGCTGCAATAAATTTAGAGAATTCCCAGTGGCTTTGTTTACAAACAGAAGTAAACAACCAAAGCTGTCATTTACCAGCAATTTACATAGCATTTTTTTCATTGTTGACATTGCTCTAGTAGGCTCTACACATAGTATAGCTGTGTCACTACACAGGAAGGATAATGGCAGCCCCTGAGCATGTTATTTAAAAGAATTTAGCATTTTTAATGTTTTACTTATTATTTTATTAACCACTTGATCTCCAGAAGATTTATACCTTCTTCATGATCAGGCCATTTTTTGGAAAACGCCACTGCGTTACTTTAACTGACAACTGTGCGGTCATGCAACACTGTCCATAAATTAAATTGATGATTTTTTACCCCACAAATAGAGCTTTCTTTTGTTGGTATTTGATCACCCCTGGGTTTTTTTATTTTTTGAGCCACAAACAAAAAAAGGGCATCAATTGCGCAAAAAAAAAAAAAAAAAAATTATTTTCTACTATAAAACATATCCAATAAAGAAATGAAAAAAATAAAATGTCTTCATAAATTTAGGCCAATATGTATTCTGCTACATATTTTTAGTAAAAAAATTCCAATAAGTTTATATTGATTGGTTTGTGCAAAAGTTATAGTGTCTACAAAGTATGGTATATATACTTGAATTTTTATTTATTCATTTATTTTATACTAGTAATGGCAGCGACTTATAGTGGGACTGCAATATTGCGGCGGACAATCTGACACTGACACTTTTGGCTAGAGTTGAGTGAACCTGAACTGTAAAGTTCGGGCTCGTACCGGACTTTAGGGTGTCCATGTCCCTAACCCGGACATTTGAGAAAAAGTCCAGGTTTGGGGGTTCGGGTATTTTTTCGCACCTGTTGAATAGCTGCAGGGCAGCCAATCAACATGCGTTTCACTCGTTTGCTCTTAGAAGCCATCACAGCCATGCCTACTAATGGCATGGCTGTGATTGGCCAGTGCATCATGTGACCCAGTCTCTATATAAGCTGGAGTCACGTAGTGCTGCATGTCACATCATCTCATACTAGTGTAGGGAGAGGATACTGCTGCTGCTGTGAGGGACAGATTAGCTTTAGAAAATTTGTTAAAAACAGCGATTTATTGGTGGGTGGGTGCTAGAGGAGATTTTTGTTTGCTAGAGTACATTTTGTTTGCTAAGCAAAGTGCCTCATATAAAACCTAAGCAATTTTTCTGTTTGTTAGGTGGGCATTTGCAGCCATTTTTGCAAGCGCAGTGCACTTGCAACTACTTGTGGGTCAGGGACACTACTTCAATCGTGTTCTGTTAGTTCAGTTGGCAACATTTTGGCATATTTAAATACCGCTTTTACATTGCAGTTAGACAATTGTGCAAAATATTACATTTGCGGCCAGCGGGGCATTTCTTGCACAAAATTAAAAAGTGCGTCGACATTGCTGGTTTAAAAAAAAAAAAAATATTCGAAATACTACATTTGCGGCCAGCGGTGCATTTCTTGCACAAAAATAAAAAGTGTGTCTACATTGCTGGTTTAAAAAAAAGAATAATAAATAGTGCTACACTGTACATTTGCACCTTGCTGTGCATTTCTTGCACAAAATTAAAAAGTGCGTCTACATTGCTGGTTTAAAAAAAAAAGAATAATAAATAGTGCTACATAGTACAGTTGGCTACCTCCTCCTCCTCCACCGCCACTTCCACCTACACTGCCATGGTCACCGCCTCCTCAACCTTCTACTCCACATCCACCTCCTCCTCCATTTTTTATTTTTTTCATGGGATTTTTAAGTTATTTCCCTATCCACATTTGTTTGCAGGGCACTTGTCCTACTCTTACCCCCATTTTGCTTCCTTTTGCAGCCCTCTAGCCCTTTCCAGGACTTTTTTAGAGCCGTTTTAGTGACCAAAATTTTGGGTCACCAATGACTTCAATGGGGTTCGGGGTCAAGTTCGGGTCAAGTTCGGGGCCGAACTCAAACTTTTTCGCGAAGTTCGGCCAAACCCGCAGAACCCGAACATCCAGGTGTCCGCTCAACTCTACTTTTGGCACTTTGTGGGAACCAGTGACACTTGTACAGTGATCAATCAGTGATCAAAATGACACTAGCTGCGAAGGGGTTAAACATCTAGGGCAATCAAAGGGTTAAATGTGTACCTAACCAGTGTTTTTGTGTACTATGTGTGCTGCTTTTTCTAAGGGATGTGGTGAATTTTATTCCCTGCTCCTTCTTTACATAGGCAGAGCTCTGCCCGATGATTAATGCTGCTGACCGGCATCTGCTGTGACTAATCACGGCAGAAGCGGCGCACAAGCGCCCCTATGCGGAAATGCAGAATCACCTACAGTATATATACATGATTATGCACAGAACAGCCACCCTGTAGCAGTAAATCTATTATAGGGCAGTCGTTAAGTGTTTAAAATCCCCCCCCCCCCCCAAAAGAAAATGATAAAAATGTTTTTTTGCTTTGGTACATGTTCTCTAGCCACGTCTCAACTGAGCCTGTTTTTTGGTTTCGGTGTTTACAAGTTAAAAACAGTTTTTTTTTGCTGTAAAATTACTTAGAACCCCCAAACATTATATATATATATATATTTTCTAACACCCTAGAGAATAAAATGGCAGTCATTGCAAAACTTTATGTCACACCGTATTTGCGCAGCGGTCTTCCAAGCGTGCTTTTTTAAAAATAAATTCCGTTTTTTTAGTTAAAAAATAAAAAAACAGTAAAGTTAGGCCATTTTTTTCCCATATTGTGAAAGATAATGTTACGCCAAGTAAAATGATACCCAACATGTCATGCTTCAAAATTGTGTCCGCTCGCAGAATGGCGACAAACTTTGCAACTTAAAAATCTCCATTGGCGAAGTTTAAAAAATTCTACAGATTAGCAGTTTTGCGTTACAGAGGCGGTCTAGTGCTAGAATTATTGCTCTCACTCTAACGATCACGGCGATACCGCACATGTGTGGTTTGAACACCGTTTTCATATGTGGACGGCAGGACGGAGCGCTTTAAAAAAAAATTTTTTTAATTATTTATTTTGCTTTTGACTTTTTATTTTTACACTGTTCTTTTAAAAAAAAAATGATCACTTTTAGTCCTATTACAAGAAATGTAAACATTCCTTGTAATAGAAAAAAGCATTCCAGGACCTCTTAAATATGAGATCTGGGGCCAAAAAGACCTCAGATCTCATATTTACACTAGAATGAAAAAAAAAAAAAAATTGAAAAAAATGACGTCCTTGGTGGATAAGTGGTTAAGGTAGTGCCCAACCACCCACACCAATTGTTTGACAAGCTCTTGCCTATTAGACTAGAAAATGACCAAACTGATTTTTAATTTTCAGCTCCCGTTAACTTCAGTGGGGTTCAGATTCAGCACCTGTACTTTTGTAGAATTTGCAAAACCCACCTCGAGCCAAACCCAGTTATGTTCAACTCATTCCTAATCCTAATACAGTTTGGGCAACTGGTTACACAGGGAGAGCCTAGGGAGAGCCCATTGAAATCCCAGTGTAATCTGTAGGACTAAGCTATCAGTTTGACAGCTTAGTCCGGCACAGCATAGGACATGGCTGGTAGATGCAGATATATAAGAGAGACTCTCTCCTAAGCTGGAAGATGCAGAGGCAGGAGAGATTTCCCCCAACGCACATCATCCAAGACACCTCTCTTCTACTTCTGCCTGGCCCTGGACACAGGGAGCAGTAGCTGTGGCAGTACCCATCTTTCAAAATTTACTCTGCTAGATTGTATGTTAATCAACAGTTATGATGCTTTCACCCTGCCCTTTCAGAAGTCCTCTTCCTCAAACAGCTACATAGGCAAATTTATACCATGCCATGAACAGGAAAAACCAAAAGTCCCCATTTTGAAGGCTTATATGCAAGTAATTGGCCATAAAATAGGTATGGGGGTCCACGTACTGCGCTTGGGGACATGTATCAATGCAAAAGTTTTTTTTTAAAACATTTGTTTTTTCAGGAGCAGTGATTTTAATGATGTGTAACAACAACAAATTGAAAAATTCCCTTAAATATAGTGCCTGGGGGTCCCCTTAGTCTGCCTGTAATGTGTCACATCTGTAGCATGTATAGAACATGCTGCAGCAAAAATTACATTTCTATAGTAAAAAAAATAATCAAATCACATTTGAATTGACTCAAGGTTATTGAAAAAAAAAAGAAAGAAAAAAACAGTGTGAGGTTCCACCAAAATCCATACCAGACCCTTATCTGAGCATGCAGCCTGGCAGGTCAGGAAGGGGGGGGGGGGGTCGAGTGAGCATCCTCCCTTCCTGAACCATACCATGTTGATGGGAACAAGGGTCTCTCTGTTAAGCCCCCACCCGCAAACCCCCACAACCACAGCCCAGGGTTGTGGGGGTCTGCGGGTGGGGGCTTAACGGACTTGGGAAGCCCCCTTTAATAGGGGGGCCCCAGATCCCGGCACCCCCATGTCAAAAAGTAATAAAAACCAGAGACAGCTTTTGACAATTCCTTTATGAAAAAACTGCGCCCCCGATGTAAAGCCATTAACGATCACGCCACCCACCACACAAGAAAAAGAACAAAATAATTGACGGCCGACCACCGAATGCCTCCTCCGCTGTTTGACAGTTCTTATATAGGTAAGGGTGAGGCCACCTGACAATGTCACCTGGTGATATCGCCCCCCTTGTGAAGTCCTAGACTGGCGCATGCTGAGTCTGTGACATCACAAGCCTCCCCCATTTCCTGACCTGCCAGGCTGCATGCTCAGATAAGGGTCTAGTATGGATTTTGGGGGGGGGCCCACAATTTTTGTTTTTAATTTTGGCTTGGGGTTGCCCTTAAAATCCATACCAGAAGGGGCCAAGCAGCCAATGTTCAGTCGAATCTCATGCACAGCCTGAACCGTTCGTCCAACACTAATCATGCACCTGAAACACAGAAGTTACCTTGATATTTTTTCCAAGGCTAGAATGTAATTCTGTGCTCTAAAAAAATAACAGTTGCTCTATGCTTTGCTCATGTAATTTTTTATACAAAGTATACAGTACTGATCTTCTTTCAAGTTTTTGAAAGTTCATTCATTTCTAACTTTGAGTCATAAATTATTACCAACAATTTCATTTTAGTACTGCTTCACACTGTTCAAGCGCATTTTGTACATCTTATGCATGTTGGGATCCAGAAAATGTCATGTTTTTATGCATCTTTTCTAAGAATCAAATTATTCTAATTGTTCAGAGAGGTCAGAGAACTCAAGTCATAACTGCATGCATTGGCCAATGTGATTCACCACTGAGATAGCACCAGATAATGCTTGATCTGCCCCACCTTTACTACATTGAAACGTTTGCTGAAAATTTATTTTTTGATGTGCTGATTTTTGCATCACTTTCTGGGAGCTGTCAAAGGTCACACAAGACTGGATTAAAGGAGTGGGTTTGCTTTTGAAAAGCACAACAATGAAACAAAATGAGGGGTAAGAGAAGGGCTAGGGCACCAAGAGAATCCAATGTTTGAATGCTGCCCAAGTCTGTGAGCTCTCCTTAGGGAACATCTGTTTGCCATTCCATTTACCAACTCAGCAAAGACTATAACTGGTAAATATCCATGTATCACTCACTTCAAATTGCAGCACACATTAGCTTATTAAGTGAGACTGAAAACAGAACAAAAATTAAAGTTTTATTACGTTATTCACTCTTGATTTTCTATTTCCTATTGCATATTTAATTAAAATGAATATGCATCATTGCTCTACAAATACAATCCCCTGACATGTGTTTAACCAATTTTTTATTTTTCGATGTGCAACACATAGATCTTGTAGAGATGCATGGAATAAAATGGAACACACAACTCAGAAACAATAATATATAATCAAACCTGTGCTTCCTAATATAACGTTTGTAAGTAAGCATAATCTCATGACTGAAGGCATTATACTGCTTTACTGAAAGTGGAGACCCCCTTTAAGTGTTGGAACCTCACATAATAATAATTTACTATGTAATGGGCCAATGCAGCAGCCATTGATATTCTATACCTAAGTGGTGACATTGAGATCTGAAACAGTGAGAACAATAGTTGAAGTAAAACTAAACTTTCACAAAATAATATGTTTTTTTGGAAAACTCAGTAAAACAGAATTGCATTTTTAGTTATTGAAATACAGTTTTCCTCTAACTTTGTTTTCTTTCCGTGCATGATTCACACCTGGTAGAATTTTTCAAATCAACTCCCTGTAGACACATATGCGATGTAGTGCCAAATGAACATTACAGTTTTAGAGCAGTACATGCCTTTGCATTGTGCATCAGCACAGCTGTTTGGAGTGCAACTCAGGAGTATGCAGGCCAGGGTCTTTAGAATGGAAGTGGTTGTGATCACCCTAGGAAGGGAAGTGTTTGTGCCTACACTTTGCTGGAAAGATCATCAAGTATGATTTATTTAAATGCAGCAACTATAAAAAATGTAATAAACCTTTTTACGTTATAGGAATGTGTACAACAACAAATGTGGTTTAAGAGTATGGATCTAGATACACTTTAAAGCTGTATACCTAAATTTACCACGATTGCAGACACTGAGACTTTCAAATGTATTTTCAAAACCCCCCAAATAACAGAATATACCTCCCAAGAGGACCATACCACTTCTGGTTTCTGTTTGGAGTCAAATAGTCCTAGCAGCCATTTATTAGCAATACAAAAGCATAAAATAGTTACAACAAACATCAACATACAAAAAAAAACAACAACATTTATAACCAAGATTACAGGTCTAAGGTCTTTGAAGGTGCATCTAATCAAAAACCATCTATATCTGCCACAAAACTCCATGTTAAGCCCCCCCCCCCAGTTGCTACCACACCACTTCAGAATCAATTTACCGCCAATGAACCCCAAATACAACCTAATAACCCCTACTGCAATACCAATATAACTTATTTTAGGAAGGGACATCCATACCTGAGATAATCTAAATAATTTTACCAGTAAGTACAGCCTTCAGAGACCCTGAGAGCCCTGCTAGCTACAACCACTGTCAAAAGTAAATTAAATAAATGACAATCTGAAATACAATGATACTGTAACTTAAGCAATAATTAAAAAGATACAAATACATGAGAAAATAAGGGGGTAGAGAGGTGGAGAGAAAACAAGGGCTGGGGAGGGAAGGTGGGAGAAACTTGTCGCATGCTGGCAAAGCTCCGACTAAACTCCAGACAGGAACTTTCTTCATCGCAGCATACCAAGACTCCCAACACGTAACCACACCTCTCCAATCAGATAAGTGCTTTTTCTTTTTCTGTTTTAAACATTTTATCCTTGCCTTGGCAAAGTCTGCCTTGTCAATCCTCTACTTTTTACATTATCTTTCCAATCCCCAAAATGGCTTAGCTCATATCTGTGCATTTTTTCAATAAAAGGCTTACCAAATCAATCTTAGCTACCTTATAGTACAGTGGTGGTCACTGGTCAGTGAAGAATGTAGACAGAGCAGTGTTGGTAACTGGAGAAATTCATGAGTGAAATGGCAGCAGTATGGCTACTGACACAGATGTGCTGTGCGTTTGTTATAGAGACCCTGTCTAAAGGAGTAGGACAGGGTATGTCACATTCTATTTAGAAAATACATACTGCCTAGTATATTTCTGGAGGTTTAGTACTGCAACTGGAACAGGACATAAAGAGGAGGCTGTAACCAGAGGACAGTTGGTGTAGGCATAACACTTAAAGCGGAGTTCCGCCCACCCCTCTCCAAAAATAAAAAGTTAGCAGCTGCACATACTGTAGCTGCTGACTTTTAATAATAGGATGTCCTGGAGTCCAGTGGTGTCGCCATTGCTGATAAGGGAACGTGGCAGTGAAGCCTCAAGGCTTCGGTCTGTTGTTCAATGCCCGTCCACAGCTGCTGTGCAGTGTGGGGTTTATCCCCCAAACATATCAGTTTTAAAACAGTCTGCTGTCGTTTCCCCCTGGATGTGCTGATGTTGGTGGTGAGGGTGTTACGCTGAGTGGATGAGGAGGTGGTAGAGGAGGAGGAAGCAGAGTAGGAGGAGGAGGCAACAGGAGGCAAAGAGAAATGCCCTGCAATCCTCGGTGGCAGAAGGACATGCGCCAAACTGCTATCTGCCTCAGGCCCACCCACCACTACATTTGCCCAGTGTGCAGTTGGCGAGATATAGCTTCCCTGCCCATGCTTACTGGTCCACGTATCAGTGGTTATGTGGTCCTTGCCACAGATGGCGTTGCGCAGTGCACACTTGATCTTGTCCCCGACTTGTTTGTGCAGGAAAGGGATGGCTCGCCTGGAAAAGTAATGGCGGCTGGGAACCACGTACGGTGGGACAGCCACCGCCATCAGGTTTTTAAAACTGTCCATGTCCACCAGATGGAATGACAGCATTTCAAATTTTGAAATGCTGGCATTCAGGGCCAGGGATCGCGGGTGGGTAGGGGGTACTTCCTCTTTCTCTCCAGTGTTTGGGAGATGGACAGCTGTAAGCTTTCATGGGACCATGGAGTGGAAATGCTTGGGGACGGTGGCGGACATGGTGGCGTTGCTGTCACATCGTCTGTTTGCTGGGTGGCAGGTGACACTGGCACTGTAGAGGTGGAGGAAGAGGCAGAGGCAGCAGCAGAAGAGGAAGCAGGAGGAGCCCGAGACCTTTCTTGGATTTTGAGGTGCTTATTCCACTGCAGCTCGTGTTTGCATGTAGATGCCTGGTGATGAAGGTTGTGCTCAGGTTTAGAACATTTATGCCTCGCTACAGGCTCTGATTGCACAGTGTGCAAGCCACTCGGGTCTTGTCGTCAGCACATTGTCTGAAGAACTGCCACGCTGGGGAACTCCTTTGAGCTGCCTTTGGTGTGCTAGGTCCCTGAGTGCGGTGGGTAGCCACACGTCACTCGCATGACCTTCAATCCATGTGGGGTCTAGGACCTCATCATCCTCCGCATCATCTTCCACCCACTCTTCACCACTGCCCTCCTTGTCAGTCTGCACACTGTAGAAAGCCGCAGCAGTTGGCACTTGCGTTTCGTCATCATCAGAGACGTGCTGCGGTGGTGTTTCCATATCCTCATCCTGAAACAGAAGTGGTTGGGCATCGGTGCACTCAATGTCTTCCACTTCTGGGGCAGGGCTATGTGGATGGCCCACGGAAAGCACACCAGCAGAGTCATCAAAAAGCATAAGAGACTGCTGCATGACTTGGGGCTCAGACTGCTTGGCTGATTTACAAGGGGCTGAGGTGAAAGACAGAAGGCCATGGGGTTCAGGTGCCAACTTTGAGCTTTCAGCAAGGGACCAGGTGGGAGACAATGTGAAGGAACTGGAGGCATTGTCAGCCACCCAATCTACTATCGCCTGTACTTGTTCTGGCCTCACCATTTGTTGAGTGGCATTTGGGCCTACCATATAACGTTCAAGGTTCTGTCGGCTACTCACACCTGAGGAAGGTGTTTCACTTGTGCGTGTAGCTGGCACAGATCGACCATGTCCTCTCCTTGCAACAGGAGCTTCACCAACACCACCAACACCAGCATCACCAGCAGCACCATGACCACATCCCTTATTTGACGCTCTCCTCATTCTGGATGCAAATGTACTATTTAGCACAAATTTATATTATTTTTTAAACCGGCAATGTAGACACACTTTTTAATTTTGTGCAAGAAATGCACAGCAAGGTGCAAATGTACTAAGTAGCACTATATATTATTTTTTTTTTAAACCAGCAATGTAGACGCACTTTTTAATTTTGTGCAAGAAATGCACAGCAAGGTGGAAATGTACTATGTAGCACGATTTTTTTTTTTAAACCAGCAATGTAGATGCACCTTATTTTTGTGCAAGAAATGCACAGTTGGCCGCAAATGTAGTATTTAGAATATTTTTTTTTTTATAAACCAACACTGTAGACGCACTTTTTATTTTTGTCCAAGAAATGCACTGCTGGCTGCAAATGTAGTATTTAGAATGTTTTTTTTTTTTTAACCAGCAATGTAGACGCACTTTTTATTTTTGTGCAAGAAATGCACTGCTGGCCGCAAATGTAGTATTTAGAATATTTTTTTTTAAACCAGCAATGTAGACGCACTTTTTATTTTTGTCCAAGAAATGCACTGCTGGCCGCAAATGTAGTATTTAGAATATATATTTTTTTAAACCAGCAATGTAGACGCACTTTTTATTTTTGTGCAAGAAATGCACCGCTGGCTGCAAATGTAGTATTTAGAATGTTTTTTTTTTTAACCAGCAATGTAGACGCACTTTTTATTTTTGTGCAAGAAATGCACTGCTGGCCGCAAATGTAGTATTTAGAATATTTTTTTTTAAACCAGCAATGTAGACGCACTTTTTATTTTTGTGCAAGAAATGCACCGCTGGCCGCAAATGTAGTATTTAGAATATTATTGTTTTAAGCCATCAATGTAGACGCACCTTTTATTTTTGTGCAAGAAATGCACCGCTGGCCACAAATGTAGTATTTAGAATATTTTTTTTTTAAAACAGAAATGAAGACGCACTTTTTATTTTTGTGCAAGAAATGCACCGCTGGCCGCAAATGTAGTATTTAGAATATTTATTTTTTTTAGAATATTTATTTTTTAAACCAGCAATGTAGACACACTTTTTAATTTTGTGCAAGAAATGCCCCGCTGGCTGCAAATGTAATATTTTGCACAAAAAAAAAAAAAAAATTATTTGTCTAACTGCAATGTAAAAGCAGTATTTAAATATGCCAAAATGTTGCCAACTGAACTAACAGAACACGATTAAAGTAGTGTCCCTGACACACAAGCAGTTGCAAGTGCACTGCACTTGCAAAAATGGCTGCAAACACCCACCTAACAAACAGAAAAATTGCTTAGGTTTTATATGAGGCACTTTGCTTAGCAAACAAAATGTACTCTAGCAAACAAAAATCTCCTCTAGCACCCACCCACCAATAAATCACTGTTTTAACAGATTTTCTAAAGCTAATCTGTCCCTCACAGCAGCTGCAGCATCCTCTCCCTACACTAGTATGAGATGATGTGACATGCAGCACTACGTGACTCCAGCTTATATAGAGGCTGGGTCACATAATGCACTGGCCAATCACAGCCATGCCATTAGTAGACATGGCTGTGATGGCTTCTAAGGGCAAACGAGTGAAACGCTTGTTGCTTGTCTGCCCTGCAGCTATTCAACAGGCGTGAAAAAATACCCGAACCCCCGAACCCGGACTTTTTTTTCAAATGTCCGAGTTCGGGACACAGACACCCTAAAGTCCGGTATGAATCTGAACTTTACGGGTTCGCTCAACTCTAAAAGGGTCCATTCCATCTGGTAAGTACACTTAGTGCTTTGTGTTGGTGAATCACCGGTTGAAGGATTTGTGTCTTGGATACACCTACAAGTTTGATGTTTCAATGGTCCAGATTTCAGGTTTGAGTTGATATATACAGAGACATTTTGTTATTTATATTTGATTGACTTTAATTGATTTGGAATTTTTAACTTTAGCGCGACTACAGTATCCCACAAAAGTGAGTACACCCCTCACATTTTTGGAAACATTGTATTATATCTTTTCATGTGACAACATTGAAGAAATGACACTTTGCTAAAATGTAAAGTAGTGAGTGTACAGCTTTTATGACCATGTAAATTTGCTGTCCCCTCAAAATAACTCAACACACAGCCATTAATGTCTAAAACACTGGCAACAAAAGTGAGTACACCCCTAAGTGAACATGTCCAAATTGAGCCCAAAGTGTCAATATTTTATGTGGCCACCATTATTTTCCAGCACTGCCTTAACCGTCTTGGGCATGGAGTTCACCAAAGCTTCATAGGTTGCAACTAGAGTCCTCTTCCACTCCTCCATGACAACATCCCGTAGCTGGTGGATGTTAGAGACCTTGCGCTCCTCCGCCTTCCGTTTGAGGATGCCCCACAGATGCTCAATAGGGTTTAGGTCTGGAGACATGTTTGGCCAGTACATCACCTTTACTCTAAGCTTCTTTAGCAAGGCAGTGGTCGTCTTGGAGGTGCATTTGGGATGGTTATCCTGTTGGAATACTGCCTTGCAGCCCAGCTCTGAAGGGAGGGTATCATGCTCTGCTTCAGTATGTTGCAGTACATGTTGGCACTCGTGGTTCCCTCATTGAACTGTAACTCCCCAGTGTTGGCAGCACTCATGTAGCCCCAGACCATGACAATCCCACCACCATGACTGTAGAAAAGACAAACTTGTCTTTGTACTCCTCATCTGGTTGCCTCCACACACGCTTGACACCATCTAAACCAAATACGTTTATCTAGGTCTCATCAGACCATAGGACATGGTCCCAGTAATCCATGTCCTTAGTCTGCTTGTGTTCAGCAAACTGTTTGCTGGCTTTCTTGGGCATCTTTAGAAGAACCTTCCTGCTGGGACAACAGCCATGCAGACCAATTTGATGTAGTGTGCGGCGTATGGTCTGAGCACTGACAGGATTACCCCCCCACCCCTTCAACCTCTGCAGCAATGATGGCAGCACTCACATGTCTATTTCCCAAAGACAATCTCTGGATATGATGCTGAGCATATGCACTCAACTTCTTTGGTTGACCATGGCAAGGCCTGTTCTGAGTGGGACCTGTCCTGTTAAACTGCTGTATGGTCTTGGCCACCGTGCTGAAGCTCAGTTTCAAGGTCTTTGCAATCTTCTTATAGCCTAGGCCATCTTTATGTAGAGCAACAATTCTTTTTTTTTTCAGATCCTCAGAGAGTTTTTTGCCATGAGGTGCCATGTTGAACTTTCAGTGACCAGTATGAGAGAATGAGAGTGATAACACCAAATTTAACACACCCTATCTCCATTCACACCTGAGACCTTGTAACACTAACGAGTCACATGACACCGGGGAGGGAAAATAGCTAATTGAGCCCAATTTGGACATTTTCATTTAGGGTTGTACTCACTTTTGTTGCCAGCGGTTTAGACATTAATGGCTGTGCATTGAGTTATTTTGAGGAGACAGCAAATTTACACTGTTATATATATAATAAAATATTTACAAAAATTTGTGGGGTGTACTCACTTTTGTGAGATAATGTATTTGGTTATATAAAATTGTTATTGTGTTATATCTCACAGTTTATGTTTCAGCTGAACACAAGCACAGTATATATGTGTTTTGTACATGTACCACATGGTTCTAATCTTTTTCCAGTGTATTAGAAATGTGTTTTTGTTGTTGTCTCTTTCAAATAGTTTGATTTTTATACCGTATTTCTTCCTGTCCCACTGACCTGCTGTACAGAACAAAAATAAAGGTTGGAGCTGGACGTTAAGGAGGTCTGGGGCAACCTCTAGCATGCTTGCTCTGTTTGATTATAACTAAATATGTCCTGTTATTGTTAACATAGGAAACATAAGCAGAGGCAACTTGACACATTTGGAAACATATGCAGATCAGACCTTTGTTATAAGGTTTGAAGCAAGTTTTATTTGCGTCCTCTTTGTTGGCTGGCTGGTCATAGTGCTAGAGAATATTGTATTAATAGCAGTGATTTGCCTGTTGCCAGCCGTGATTTGCCTCCAGCTTCTGCTAAACTAGCCACCTCTCTTCTTCTTTGGCTAGGATTACGCACACACCTGTAGGGGGAGGCACTTTGTCATATTGTACTCACATTCTCCTGGCCTGAGGGTCACCTTCATAAATAAAGGAATGTCCACGTGAATATCTCTTTAAAAAGTTTACCGTGAGATGACATATCAACAACTCTGCACAGCTGTTTTCATCTCCACATTCCAGATCAGTCATACAGGACATAATAATGCAAATAACGTCAACTTAGAAAGTCCAGTCATTCCCCCACTTTCCCTGCCATGAGTCTGCTTACAGAGGGTCCTCAATTAAAGTCTCCCAGGGCCTGGGCCCAAAAGACTTTTTCCTCTCCAGGCTACAAACTTACAGTGCAGATGTCAGGGAGAACCTGTTTCCATACACCTTCTCCCCAGGACTGCAAAAACAACAGATTAAAAAGGGGTACAAGCTCCATCCATAACTGCACCCAGGGGAGGGATCTCACTAAAGTGGGTACTAACCCCCTACTTACATGTGCTTCCCATAAGCCCCTCCTTGTGCACAAACCAGCGATATTATTGCAAGTGCCTCTCCAAGCTAATTCATTTATATAAACCTGGGTCTATGTGTTTAATCATTTTTTAATATCTGTGTGGTCATAACTGAGGACAGTGCTATCTAATTATTTAGCAGTAAATGTACCTTGATACTGCAGCTGCAAATCAGTACATGTGAGCAAAGCCAGATTTTAACCTAAACTAAAAGTACATTTTTAATTTCATAACATGAACTTAGAAGTGCCAAGTGGAGTTCTGAATTTCCCATTTAATTAAAAAAATCAGGTGTGGATGATTCATGTCTTAGAAATAGTATACACTTGGTTTTATTAGTTATTTCTATGACTACTTCATGCAACAGACAGACTATTCATTAAGTATGATTACTATGATTATACATGAAACAAATGAACACACACAACCTCCCACTTCAGCTTAAGTTTCTTTTTCATTTGAGGATGGATACGAGATCTGCAAATTTATTTTTCTAGAGTTCTGTGTTATCCCTAATGGCTGCCCTACCCAGGGAAATAAAGATATTAATTTTGTTAGCCTTAGGGTACCACGTAGCTTCTTACATGTCACATAGGGTAGTAAGCAGCATTTAATCAAACAAATAAATAATGCATACTCCACGTGTTATATTACAAGAAGTTAGGAATCAGACACTTCTTGGGCCAGATTAAAGCTATCAATGCTAGGGGACAACTTCAGTATCAAGGATAACGTTTCTGTATTACAATGTACACAACCGCATGTCATGCATCAACACCCAGTTATTGTATTTCCAGTTCACATCTCTTGCAAGTTACAGTAAAAAAAAAAAAAAAAAAAACTTTTTAAGGGATTGCCCCTGAATATATCCTGTCAATCTCTGTAGCTAATGTTTAATTAAAACAATAAGATTTTTACAAATAACAAAAACTTGAAACATTACATATATAGCATATTTATTTTTTAGCCCAATAACATGGTTCCTAACCCCTGACCAATCCTTAACTGTGCATCTAACTCTACCACGTAACTCTCTCCTTACTTAAGATAATGACCCCATAAAACGAACCCCTGACCTGCCCTTTGAAAGCTAATATTTGTGTATATATCTATACCAGCCTTTAAATTTTCCCCTGGCCTACTCGCATGATGGCTGGCGAGTGTGGGGCTGCTTTGAAAGGGGGGTGGGGTGAGCACTGCCGGCAGGCGAGTTGAATGGGAGCCGTTCTACCAGCCAGGGGAAGAGAGGATCATCAGAGAGCGGGGATTGCACGCTGTAACAGCTTTCATTAGAATTTTCCAGTGTTCCTGGAGCTCACTGTCACACAGTCCCACCTCCTGGCCCGGTGCCTTTGACACACAGAACACCGGTCCAATGGTGGGACGTGTGACATTATCGCCGGGCAAGGAGGTGGGACTGTGTGACAGTGAGCTCTGGGAACACTGCAATAATTCTAATGAAAGCTGTTACAGCAGGAAATCCTGGCTCTAGGATGATCCGGCCGGTTTGTCTCTTCCTCTGCACAGATGAGGCTGCATTTATGGCCACTGGTTATGCTACATTTTTGGCCAATGGTTATGCTACATTTATGGACACTGGTTATGCTGCATTTATGGCCACTGGTTATGCTACATTTATGGACACTGGTAATGCTGCATTTATGGCCACTGGTTATGCTACATTTATGTCCACTGGTTATGCTACATTTATGTGCAGTGTTCATGCTGCATTGATGGTCACTGCTTATGCTGCATTTATGGTCCATATAGGGAACTGGGTGTTGAGTTATTCACTTTAAGGTCATCACAGAGGACAAGGGGGCACTCTTTACATCTAGAGGACAAAAAGATTTCATCTACAAAAACGGAAAGTTTTCTTCACAGTTAGAGTTGTGAAACTATGGAATAGACTCCCTCCAGAGGTGGTTTTGGGCAGCTCAGTAGATTGCTTTAAAAAAGCCTGGATTCTTTCCTTACTGTACATAATATAACTAATATGTATAGGTAAAGTTGATCCAGGGAAAATCAGATTGCCTCTCGGGGGATCAGGAAGGATTTTTTCCCCCTGCTATAGCAAATTGGAAAATGCTTTGCTGGGGTTTTTCGCCTTCCTCTGTATTAACTGTGGGTGAAGGATTGTGTATATGGGATTATATGGTTTTATATATATATATATATATATACAGGGAGTGCAGAATTATTAGGCAAGTTGTATTTTTGAGGAATAATTTTATTATTGAACAACAACCATGTTCTCAATGATTCCATTTTTGTTTGATTTTTGATGAAGGTTTTTATAAGTCGAAACTATAATTACTCAAAAACCTTAGTAACTCTTGTACCAACAACAAGTTATTATTTTAATAAGGAGTTTTTATGTTGAACGGATTATTAAGACGTGAGGGACATATATATATATATATATATATTTTGGTATATTAGGGTATATGTGTTAGGAAGTGGGTGTCAATTATGTCTCCTTCCGCTTTTTGGGGTCGTTTCGTAAAAGGTTAAACGATATCGTCCCCCTTTTTTAGGAAGGACTAGGGGGCTCTCCGTTAGACTAAAAGGGACCTAGTTGAAATGGATATGTATAATCAATATAATACATGTCATTCCTTTCTTAGGTCCGAAAAAATTTCGTTAGATGACTCGACGGGTTTTGGTGGAGACCTCCCTCAGATAAGGTATCAAAGTGTTGAGATTGACACTTCTTTTGAAAGGCAAAAACATCTACT
>BLSH010363518.1:376803-389748 GCA_018402905.1 Glandirana rugosa | reverse complement strand
TGGCTATTTTGAATGAATCGCTTGATTGTTCGATGATCACGCTTCAGAAGCTTGGCAATTTTAAGAGTGCTGCATCCCTCTGCAAGATATCTCACTATTTTTGACTTTTCGGAGCCTGTCAAGTCCTTCTTTTGACCCATTTTGCCAAAGGAAAGGAAGTTGCCTAATAATTATGCACACCTGATATAGGGTGTTGATGTCATTAAACCACACCCCTTCTCATTACTGAGATGCACATCACCTAATATGCTTAATTGGTAGTAGGCTTTCGAGCCTATACAGCTTGGAGTAAGACAACATGCATAAAGAGGATGATGTGGTCAAAATACTCATTTGCCTAATAATTCTGCACACAGTGTATATATATATATATATATATATATATATATATATATATATATTTTTTTTATTGGTTGCACTAGATGGACTTGTGTCTTTTTTCAACCTGACTAACTATGTAACTATGTAACTATGGGCACTAGTTATGCTGCATTTATGGGCACTGGATATGCTGCATTGATGGGCACTGGTTATGCTTCATTTATGGGCACTGGTTATACTGCATTTATGGGCACTGGTTATGCTGCATTGACGGGCACTGATTATGCTGCATTTAAGGGCACAGGTCACGCTGCATTGATGGGCACAGGTCAGACTGCATTGCTGGGCACAGGTCAGGCTGCATTGATGGACACTGGTGAGGCTGTGCTGATGCACATTGGTGAGGATGCGCTGATGGGCACTGATAAAGTTGTTAATATTTATTTTTGTTACTTAATTCTGCATAAAACAAGTGTAATTTCATGAGAGTTTATGAGGACGTATTTAGGGCCAGGATTAAGGATGGGGCATGGTAGGTGTTGGGTGGGGCAAATGGTGGCGAGTGACCCTTAAGGTCTGGCTAGTAGCTCAGGACTTTAAATTTTGAGCCCTGTCTATACTATATCTATCTATATATACTGCATCCCACAAAAGTGAGTACACTCCCTCACATTTTTGTAAATATTTTATTCTATCTTTTCATGTGACAACACTAAAGAAATTACACTTTGCTACAATGTAAAGTAGTGAGTGTACAGCTTGTATAACAGTGTAAATTTGCTGTCCCCTAAAAATAACTCAAAACACAGCCATTAATGTCTAAACCGCTGGAAACAAAAGTGAGTACAGTACACCCCTAAGTGAGAATGTCCCAATTGGGCCCAATTAGCCATTTTCCCTCCCTAAGTGTCATGTGACTCGTTAGTGTTACAAGGTGTCAGGTGTGAATGGGGAGCAGGTGTGTTAAATTTGGTGTTATCACTCTCACTCTCTCATACTGGTCACTGGAAGTTCAACATGGCACCTCATGGCAAAAAACTCTCTGAGGATCTGAAAAAAAGAATTGTTGCTCTATATAAAGATGGCCTGGTTATAAGAAGATTGCCAAGACCCTGAATCTGAGCTGCAGCACGATGGCCTAGACCGTACAGCAGATTAACAGGACAGTTTCTACTCAGAACAGGCTTTGTCATGGTCAACCAAAGAAGTTGAGTGTACGTGCTCAGTGTCATATCCAGAGGTTGTCTTTGGGAAATAGACATATGAGTGCTGCCAGAGGTTGAAGGGGTGGGGGTCAGCCTGTCAGTGCTCAGACCATACACAGCACACTGCATCAAATTTGTCTGCATGGCTGTCATCCCAGAAGGAAGCCTCTTCTAAAGATGATGCACAAAAAGCCTGCAAACAGTTTGCTGAAGACAAGCAGACTAAGGACATTGATTACTGGAACCATGTCCTGTGGTCTGATGAGACCAAGATAAACTTATTTGGTTCAGATGGTGTCAAGCGTGTGGGGCGGCAACCAGTTGAGGAGTACAAAGACAAGTGAGTCTTGCCTAGAGTCAAGCATGGTGGTGGGAGTGTCATGGTCTGGGGCTGCATGAGTGCTGCCAGCACCGGGGAGCTACATTTCATTGAGAGAACCATGAAAGCCAACATGTACTGTGACATGCTGGAGCAGATCTCCTCCCTTCGGAGACTGGGTTGCAGGGCAGTACTCCAACATGATAACGACCCCAAATACACCTCCAAGGTGACCACCACACCTCCAGGGACCTTGCCATGCCCATAGCCACAGTAGTGTCCTAAGAGTGAATCAGGACATTGAAAATATGCTGTGTACTTGGATGCAAGATTAAAAACCTGGCCAGTGGAGTGGGAGCTGTCTTTCATTCAATTTAGGATTAAGAGAATTAAGAGAACACCATACAATGCTCTTTTTGACTGCAAAGCAAAAGTGGGTCTCACAACGTCCTCCCTGCCCCAAGATGTTCTACAGGACATACAGACTGAGGAACAGCTGGAGAATAGAAAGTTTCACATGGTACAACAGGAAGACACAGGTGAGCCTGTGAGAGATATTTTTGCACAAAACACCGTTGACCTAGTAGTTCACGATGTAAGAAACCAAAGTGGTGGTGAAAACATGGTTACCAAAGAGGCTTCCATTTCTGCTATACGTCTGTTATGTCTGTTGCAAGGAAACTAATGTAGCACTATCCCCATAGGAGTTGCTGACGCGAGGGTTCCCCACTGCTGCACACCAGTCACACCGCATTTCCTTCTTATATCCGGACACAGAAAATTAGTCTTTGGCTTGTTTTTTGTTGTTTTATTAGGAGATGATAACTTAGATGGGGTAAGGAATTATGGGATGCCCAGTGTGACAACAAAACAGAACTTCAGGGACAACTCCTCCCTATTTACAGACTCCTCTTCTTGCTTCCACATGCATAAACTTGGTTCTTATGCACAGCTTCTGCTGGCTCACTCCTGAGAGAACTAACTGTATATTGTTAGTTCAGCAAAGGCTCGTTACAGGCAGGAACTCTCTCTTGTCAAAGTACAAAATTAGATTCAGCAGCAATCCACTTCACCTTCTGCTCCCCCTGAGACCCAGTTCCATTCACTTGCAGAATGCTAGCCAACCTGGCTGTCACCAGCTGCACCTGGCTGTTTCTCTTCGCAGTCCTCCTGAAGGACTCTCTGCACCAATCCTGCCCGAATGACGCACACACAGGGAGACTCCCCAGGGTAAGGTTGGATGAAGACTTGGCACACTGCTGGCTTTAAGAGAGCACTGCTCAGCTGGCAGTCTCTCCCCTTGTCTGTCCCTGCACCATGCTAATCTACTCACTGTCTCTCCTTGCTCTCTCTGCTGCCTTTATGGCTTGAATCCCTCCAACTGTCTCCTGTGGTGGGATCCTGCCAGGCCAGCCTCCCAAGCTCCAGTCCGAGGTAAACCCTACCCCGGTAAGGGGTCCCTCAAGGGCCACCGACAGTCTCCCTCTGCACTGCTTCTACATCTTCCACCCAAACTCCCTGCTGTAATGGCTCATGTCTATTTATGGGCTTTCTTAGTTCCCTGCCAGATCCACTCCTGGAGATTGGCTAAGGGACCATAAATATTCAAGGCAGCTCCTCTTCACCTCCACCCACTAGTTCCAGAACATTCTCCAATACTGTGCAAGCAGGGGGAGGTACGAGAGAGCTGCCAGGATGAGTCATCCAGCCCTGGCCTCTAGTAAGCCTGACTCAGGTTTAATGACTCAGTTCTAACCCAGAGCCAGCTATGTTTTTCATAAGGAGGATGTGTACCAGCGCAATGTGAACTGTGAACCACTGATCAGACAGAAAAGCACTACTGTAAACAATTGTGTGCTGTTATATGCTGGATAGGGACACCATATTGTTAATGGTATGTATGTGAAGGGTCCATGGATAGGAACATTCACAATATGAACGGATGATGATTCATAGAAACAAATGTAATGGTATACTAAACAAGAGATGAATAAAACAGTTTGCCAATCCGAAATCAATTGACCATGTGAAATAAACAAAACACCATTATTAAAAACACTGAACCATGATCTATGTAAGAATAATAAACTTAAATAATGTGCAGCGCTGAGAAATTATATCAAGTGATCAAAACCGGAAATTGCCTCGATAAAATATCTATAAAAGTGATAATAAACCAAAAAAGTCCAAGAAAGTTCATCAAAAAAATTAATAAATAAACTCCAAACACTGACGTGAAAAAACGATAAATAACTGGTGAGTATTCAATATTCCGTAGTGTTCCACCATAATAAGTGTATCCACCACCTTACAGATGAGGTACTCTTACCAGATATCAGCTGGTAAACCACATGTATGGATAGCCAGTGAAGGTAGGTTAAACCAGGGTCAAATCGGCACTCCTCATATATGAACAATCAACGGTCCAGGTGACAAATCAACATTTCAAGGGAAACCACAGATGACGAAATAACGAATAAACTGTATATATGGATAACCGGTCAACGGTCCAAATGACAACTCAATGCTTCAAAGGAAAATCATCAGTGGCTCCGTCCATGAAAAGAAAAAGGTTCACATATAGTGTAATACCGTCATACAGATTTTTAATCCGCATAAAAAATGTATATTACACTCACATGTAACAAAGAAGTTGTAAGCAGCAAGGAATTCCAGGCAATAACATAGCGTGATGGAGAAAGATGGGGGGCTCACAGTACCCGACGCGTTTCGTCTTAATAGACTTCAACTGGGGTCTGAGCTCCCCCCCTCTCCACCACGCTTAAATACCAAAACAATCAAAACAATAATTACACACATGTAAAATCCGCTTGTCGTGGCTTCCAGGTCGGCATTACATGGCGTGCGTTCCACCACGATACTGTCCAACAGGAAGGAACAGTGAGGTGTAACATCCGCTTCCTGGGTCAGTCAAACCATGTGATGTCTAACGCCCAATAAGATTGGGTGCTTGGTGCGCAACGCATACAATAGAACATACCCAGATAATCGGGATCCAATCAACATCACATCTGGTCACCAGGAAGTGAAAAAACGTCATCATAAAAGGAAATGACGTTCATCCACCGGACTCAACCTGAACGCCAAAACACAAGAGGGCGGGAATATCCCCTTTGACGCCCATTGAGAGTGGATGCCGCCGCAGAAGGAAATGACGTCCATCTACAGTATACGGTGTGACAACCTAAATGGGTGGGATTTAAAGGCCGTCATGTCTCAACATATGATTGCCATCACACGTAAATAGCTAAAAGGACGGGAAATGACTCAGTTTCCCATCACTTGGTGGCAACCAAAAGTGAGAGGCAAGCGATTACAGAAAATTTACTCCAACCTACTTCGACCATATTCTATGTTCCAAAAAATAAAATAAAATAAAAATTAACATTAAGATAAAAACATATATTTGTATAAATGCATTCACATGCATATGAGCGTACATATACACATCACATAATGCCAACGTGTATTAAACACTATGGCATTATAAAGACATTAAATTGCAAAAATATGGGATAATATAGTAAAATTAAAAATTAAAAAAAAATGTTAATAAAAATTTAAGATTGGCTGATAAAACAATTGATGTCCCAGTCTACATTGATACCATGAGGCCAATAAGTTTTCATCTTATAGATCCAGGATGTCTCTAATCTGGAAACCCCCCTAGCACCTCCCCTCCATGGGGCCACATATTTGTCTATCACCATGAAGGTGGTGGCACTTAAATCCTTATTATGACATCTAAGGAAATGTTTAGGGACAGTGTGTTCTGTAGATCCCCCCAGTATAGCTGTAATATGTTCATTTAATCTCACTAAAAAGGGCCGAATCGTCCGGTCTATGTATTGCGTTTTACAGGAGCATGTAATCAAATACACAGCATTCTTACTAGTGCAGGTAGCAAAACCTTTAAAAGTGTAGGTATCTCCGGTAACGCTAGAGGTGAGAGTGTCAATCTTCCTCTGTGTGTAAGAATTAAACCTGCAAACCCTACACTTTCTACAGGGATAATAACCTTTCAACTCCTGAAAGAAAATGGGCTTGGTAGGGGGGTTCTGAATGTTAGGAGCAACCACATTTCTGAGGGAGGTAGCCCCCCTATAAATGATCTTGGCCTTCTCCGGTAAGTGAGGGCCTAAAACTGGGTCAGTCTTCAAAACACCCCAATGCTTGGAGATAATCTTATGAATGACTTTATGTTGAATTGAATATGAGGTAAACAAAGCCCATTTAGATACATAATTTTGGACTGATTTGGGTCGATCTGTCAACAAAGTGTCTCTATCAATACCTCGAACTCTTTCAATTTCTCCTTCAACTAAAGAGGGAGAATTCCCTTTTTCCAGGAGTCTAGTTTTAAGAAGTGCAGCCTGCATCAAATAGGACTCCTCATCAGAACAATTGCGTCTCAATCTCATCATCTGTATTCTGGGAATAGACTGTAGCCATGTCCTATGATGACAGCTGTCGAACGGAATGTAACCATTCCAGTCGGTAGACTTAACAAAGGTCTTGGTAATTAGCCTACCTCCATCATTGGTGATATCCAAATCTAAGAAATGGATATTAGTCTTACTTGTCTCTACTGACAGGAGAATCCCACAATCATTATCATTAAGTAAGGTAATGAATTGGGAAAGTTGTTCAGGGGGGTCGTCCCATAGGAGGATGACGTCGTCTATATATCTGGTCCACAAAGTGAGCCCAGACAGCCTACAGGCATAGACAACGTCCTCCTCCCACTTGGCCATAAAAAGGTTGGCCAAGCTGGGGGCAAATTTAGCCCCCATGGCGACCCCCCTGACCTGTAGGTAAAACACTCCGCCATACCACATATAATTGTGTTTCATGGCGAAGTTCAAGAGATCAAGAATGAAGCCCTGTTGGACCGGAGGCAATTTGCCATCTTTTTCAAGAAAATATTGGACGGCCGCCATTCCATACTCATGTGGAATATTACAGTAGAGTGCAGCAACATCAGCTGTGGCCATAATAGTCTCCTTATTCAGTTGGACTGAGTTTAACAAATTAAGCGTGTCCTTAGTGTCTTTAACCACTTAAGGACCGGAAGGATTTCCAGCTTTAGGACCGGAGCCCTTTTTGCGATTTGGCGCTGCGTCGCTTTAACTGACAATTGCGCGGTCGTGCGACGTTGTACCCAAACGAAATTTGCGTCCTTTTTTTCCCACAAATAGAGCTTTCTTTTGGTGGTATTTGATCACCGCTGCGTCATTTCTGATCGCCGATATAAACAAAAGAAGAGCGACAATTTTGCAAAAAAACCCAAATTTCTTACTTTTTGCTAAAATACAAATCCAAAAAAAATATAAAAAAACATTTTTTTTCACCGTTTTTGGGCAATTTATATTCTTCATCATATTTGCGATAAAAAAATCGCAATGAGCGTTTATTGATTGGTTTGCGCAAAAGTGGTCGCGTTTACAGATGATGAGAATTCATTTTTGGGGTTTTTATTTTTTTTTTATTTTTTACTAGTAATGGCGGCGATCTGCAATTTTTAGCGGTACTGCGATATTGGGGCGGACATGTCGGAACGTCTTGACACTTTTTTGGGACCATTGGCATTTATACAGCGATCAGTGCTATAAAAATGCACTGATTACTGTGTAAATGCCATTGGCAGTGAAGGGGTTAACCTGCAGGGGGCGCGCTAAGGGTTAAGTATGTTCCCTGGGCGTGTTCTAACTGTAGGGGGGCTTGCCTAGCTGGGGAAGGGAAGTGGTCACAGCCTTCATGTACGGGAAGGCTGTGATCACAGCCCTTCCCCCTCACACAGAGCGGAGGTCCGTGTTTACTTACACGGACCTCCGCTCATTCGCTCCGGGGGGGGGGGGCATCGCGGGTGGCCGGCGGCAATCGAAGCCGCCGCACCCGCTCCCTGGCCCCCCCGTACACAGTGAGAGCGCGCGCGCGCCTCCGGTGGCGCGCGCGCGCTCACAGTGGCTCTGTATCGCGCCCGCCGTCGTATGACGGCGATTTGCGTTACAGAACCATTCTGTCGCCGTCAATTGCCGACCAGTAGTTTTTACAATTCTCTGTGTGCAATCAACCTTACACACTAGCATGTTCAACACTATTCTAGGGTATGAAGTGAAAACAAGGGAGGCGCACGGATCAGTGGCGCCCCTCCCTCTCTTCTGCCCATAAATATGCCCTGCTCCTCAATGGAGCATTTACGGCCTGAGGAAGGGGCGGAGCCCCACAAACGCGTCGCCGTTACTGTGTAAACACTCCCCCCCTGCAGAAACCGGAACTGGCAGCTACGGACGGCTGACTCCAGAGAAGGAATCCCCGGGACCCACCGAAGGATCCTCCTCTCCCAGCACAGCCGCACTCCGGACACTCCAACACCCCAGCCCAGCAGGACTTTCCAAAAAGAAGCCAGCAGTGGCTTATAGTGCAATGCGCAGTCATCTACCACTTTTGTGAGTAGCCTTATGTCTTTTAATAAACCTGTTTGTTTTTAAACTGTCACTCTTAGAGGCGCATCTGTTTTTTCTCTCCTCCTATGTTTTTCATAATCTCATTACTAGTAGCACACACTAAAGGGTGCTACACCAATGGTACCCGTAGCTGCAGAAACAGTTCATGCAGACTGTGGCCATGCCACTAAAGATGATGGAGATGAGAAAGTGGAAAGTGAACAGGTTACTATTTTGTGCGCCGTTTTAATCAATAATGAGAATGCTGTGGAAAATAAAATTGGATCAAAATTTAATCTGGAAATACAGGCCAACAAAATTAAAATGTACTCTGATAAAACATTTCATCCTGCATCTTTGTGAGACACTGTACAAGTTCCTACTCCTGGCATTGTCAATGGACATGATGACGCGTGCAATCTGTTGGCAGTTGTTATGAGTGTGACAGAAAACGTTTTTTACCGACTTGGAACTGGTCAAGGAACTTTGAACTAACGCTATGCCAGATCACAATACACTTTATATCCCAAGCACTTACTCAGAGTTGAGGTTGTGCCTGACAATCAACTGTGATCACTCAGTCCACTGTAAGCAGACAAGCTTTTGTCAGATGCTTGTGCAAGAACAAGTGCTGAACTACCAAGTGCTCTTCAGATAGAGCGTTCTGTAATTTATTTTGGACAACTTCTTTTGTTTTGATATATGTCTGAAATAATTCTGCAAGCAGCTGTGATTGCTCAGTCGTTAGGTGCTTGTGCAAGAACAAGTGCAAATCTAACAAATGTGTGAAAAAGTATATTAAAGTGGGATTCCAGTTTCATACTAATTAAGGCTAAACCTACTCCCACACCCACTAAACCTATTCTATCTAACCCTGTAAAGAAAAGATCTCTATACATATTCTGAAGCAGCACCAGTCCGGTCCCAGGTTCAGCTATCAGAGGCGGCATCTGTGTAGAGGAGGGCAGACAACAACAGATGCCCCATAATAAGTCTATGGGTGATGCAATCTCCTAGGCACTTGCAGCTGTTGTTGTCTTACTTTCCTGCACACAGAAGCCACCTCTGGAGAACGGACTGGAGCGGCTTCAGAATAGGTAAGGATAGGGATCTTTTCTTTTCCGGGTTAGATAGAATAGGTTTAGAATGGGGATAGGAGTAGGTTTAGCCTTAGTTAGTATGGGACTGAAAGTCTAAATGCCATTCTAGTCTTACATGTTGCAACAAATATGTTAAAGCTGATCTTTTCCTCTGGTATTATTCAATTAAAGAGTTCTGTATTTCATTTTGGATGACTTTTTTTGTTTTGATATACATCCAAAATGATTCTGCGATCAGCTGCAATTGTTCCATTGGAAGCAAACAAAGGTTCATCAGGTGCTTGTGCAAGAACAAATGCCAATCTACCAAGTGCTCTTGTGTAAAAAAGACTATTGACTTCATTTTCAAATGCCATTCTAGTCAAACTTGTTGCAACAAATAGGTCAAGGCTGGTAATTTTCTCTGGTATTTTTAAGTTAGAGAGTTCTGTACTTGATTGTAGATGTCTTCTTACGTTTTTATATACGCCTTGTGAATAAAAGGCTTTCTTTGATTACTTTGCCTAAGCAGAGTTTCATACACAGACATTTCAAACTTTGCAAAATTTCATTCATTTTGTATATTACCAAGGCATTTCTTTGGCATCATGATTATTTTGTACTTGCCGGGTTGCCTTTTGGCATTGCATAGAATGCCTAGGAAATGTGCGTTTTTCATATAGTCCAGCGGCAGCACGTCCATACGGGGCACAGAGGCACCACCCCCCTAATCCATGTGCCCGGCCCCTAACCACTTCAGCCCCGGAAGGATTTTGATTTCCAGCTTTAGGACCGGAGCCCTTTTTGCGATTCGGCGCTGCGTCGCTTTAAATTGCGCTGTCGTGCGGCGTTGTACCCAAACGAAATTTGCGTCCTGTTTTTCCCACAAATAGAGCTTTCTTTTAGTGGTATTTGATCACCGCTGCGTCATTTCTGATCGCCACTATAAACAAAAGAAGAGCGACAATTTTGCAAAAAAAAAAAACAAATTTCTTACTTTTTGCTAAAATACAAATCCAAAATAAAATATAAAAAAAACATTTTTTTTCACCGGTTTTGGCCGATTTACATTCTTCCCCATATTTATGATAAAAAAAATCGCAATCGGCGTTTGATTGGTTTGCGCAAAAGTGGTCGCGTTTACGGATGATGAGAATTCATTTTTGGGGTTTTTATTTTTTACTAGTAATGGCGGCGATCTGCGATTTTTTTTTTATTTTATTTTTTTATTTTTTGCGGTACTGCGATATTTCAGCGGACATGTCGGACCATTTTGACACTTTTTGGGACCATTGGCATTTATACAGCGATCAGTGCTATAAAAATGCACTGATTACTGTGTAAATGCCATTGGCAGTGAAGGGGTTAACCTGCAGGGGGCGCTCTAAGGGTTAACTGTGTTCCCTGGGCGTGTTCTAACTGTGGGGGGACTGCCCTAGCTGGGGAAGGGAAGTGGTCACAGCCTCCATGTACAGGAAGGCTGTGATCACAGCCCTTCCCCCTTCACAGAACGGAGGTCCGTGTTTACTTACATGGACCTCCGTTCTTTCACTCCGGGGGGGGGCATCGCGGGTGGCCGGCGGAGATCGACTCCGCCGCACCCGCTCCCTGGCCCTCCCCGAACACAGTGGGCGTGCCTCCAGCGGCACGCGCGCGCACTCACTAGGCTCGATCCCGCAGCCGCCGTCATATGACGGCGATTTGCGGGAAAGGGCCACCTTGTCGCCGTCAGATGCTGATCGGCGGTCGGCAAGCGGTTAAAAAAAAACCTCTGTATACCTCTTTATTTCTGACCGCTGCTCGGCACTCACGTGACTGGCCGCCTTTCTCCTCCCGACTGACATCAGTGTGGTCAGTCACATGAGCGGTGCTCAGAAATGAGGTATACAAAGGCTTTTTTTTTTTTTTTTAAATAAACCAGACACTTGTTTTGCTTGTGTCTATCTAGCAAGATTACTTTGCGGGTTAAGCAAGGAAACTCAGACCTGTGCAGTGACCTGTGCTTTTACTATACAAAAATGCTGTCATACAAAATTGCAATATTAGGATTACCATACAAGACTGACAGATGTACAAGTACCCTATAACAAGCCAAATGCTTCCTAATTCCTAACAGCCTATTGTCTGTAAACAGTAGAAATGCGCTTAAAAGTTACTTAAGTTTCAGTGTGCATGTTCTGCATAGCAACGAGGACTCGGGCTTACGAAGCAGTTGCTGAAGATCAGGCGACAGCTTTCTTTTTCAATGGCTTAAGGCTGGTCACAAACTTTCCTTGGTTCTAAGGCATGGAGTCCTATCCAGCTTATCCCTGACAATCTTTTTGTAGATCAGGTTTACCGTTTTTATTTACCATAACAGATCATTTTCAGTTTGAGAAATTCTACCTCAAGATAGCACTCTAGTATCATACAGGTCATAGGTTATATATGTCAGGCTCTCAATCTATTTATGACAGTAGCACAGCAGTTGACTGAACAAATGTCAAATAAAATGGAACAATGGTATCTGAGTTCCCGTTTTTGGGGACAGCCTGTGTACTTGTTCCAAGGCGTTCGTTTGAGAAGCATCCACTCTAACACAACCTGATTTCTGTTTCTGTGACCAACTACTTAACAGATTGTTTGTTTGTTTCTTGTAATGTGTCTTATAAAAAAAAAATCCTATTTATCACACGCAACAGATTCCGCCTATGAGACTTTTTTGTAAAAAATAAAAACTCCACAGAATCACTTTATTACTAACAACCCATACTAAACATGAATCTGTATGCAACCCCCCCCCATATTTCTGCAACAGAGAAGGTGTTCCTTTCTTGGGGTAAAAGTTCATTATAAAGTCCATTCTAAAGTTATTTAGAAACCAGCCCAGGCTTGTAATGCCTCAAAGGCCTTGCTCTCCACAGATCTTGCAGTCTTTCCTTTATGTCAATCATGCAGCCACTTTTCTCTGGTCTTCCTATGAATCAAATCAGAGACAGCCAGTGGAGTGGAAAAACAAAGCAGATTATCTGTTCCTTTTTAAATACATAAAACAGTACATTCTGGCCCTTTAACTAAAATCTCTAATTGGCTTCTTGCCTGGACCTCTGACCAACAATTTGCCACCTGCCAGTATCCACTGACCCTCCCAAAGAACATCAATAGGGAGGAGAGTAAATATACTAATATTTCTTAGATCACTGCTGTTTTGGAAGGTTTTCTATAGAGCCTCGCTTTCTACTCTTGCTGAGAAGTTCGCTCCGAGATATCTTTTGGAAGGTTTTGTCGTCACTAGATTCTTTATAATCATATAAATGAGAGGAGGGATAACTACAAGAAACCCTCCCAGTCACCTATGACCGTCCACCGTTTAACAACCAGTCTCCAGGTCCGTTCTTCGGTTAATCTCTAAAATCAATTTCCCGGTCTTACATGACAAAATACATAAATTTTTCCTTGTCTATTAGACGAAACAAAAAGGTGAGGTGACCGACAGAGACTAAACTAAGTATCCTTCTGGTCTCTTTTCACCGACGTACTAACTGTATTTCCTTTCTGACGTTCTAGACACCTCT